>VOQK01028628.1:0-13922 GCA_015052645.1 Benitochromis conjunctus | reverse complement strand
ATTTCAGGTTTTGGATCCCACCAGGTAGTAAAAACAAGAACACACACACACACACACACACACACACCGCAGGTGCTAAATGATTTGTTACTCATGGGAGCAATTAGGTTGCTTACACTCTTAAACAGTTAGCTGCAGGTTTTACAGGATCTAACACAATAACCTCAGATGGAATCAGCAACCAGTAATCCACGGTTGTGGTCAAACTGTCTTTTTTTTCTTAGAGAAGGAAGGACTGAAATGAACGGAGGCAATCAAAAGGCAGCCCTGCATAAATCCTTTAAATGCTAATCAAAGCTGGTTGAATGCTTGAGCACAGGATGTACCAGACCAGCTTCTACAAAAGGATAATACTATCCCATTGCATTTGCAATGGTGCAAAGGTTATAAATATCTTATAAATGTAACAGTTATTTTTCTAAAATTATATTAGATTTGTGCTAATTTATATTGAGGTATGGACAGGAGCAACTATTCTTATTGTAACAACCTTTTTGTTTCAGCTGGTTGATTCGCAGCTCTTTCTAGCGTGTAAGGGAAATAATAATTTTTAAAGAGTTGATGTTTTTTATAGCCTGCATGAAACTGCATGGCAAGAATGCGCATGGCAAAATATTTACAGTTGTCTCTGAGTGATCTTTAGGACATCACAAATTCACCACGGCCTTTTGTGTGCGCATGAGTTTAGCACTGCTAAAGTATTTGTGTGTCTCCTTTTGATTTTTTCTTCACGTCATTCCTTGACCTCATGGAAGACCTCAAGGAGAAAATGATTAGGACATAGGATGTAATTTCACCAACGATTTAACCACAACCCAGAGTATTTATTTCACAACTGAAGGGAAAAATCCACCTACTGTGGATAGCACCACTACTCATCAACCTTCTTTTTTGTATTCATCTCTTTTGACATATATAGTTATCGTGTCTGCCTGTGACCAGTGACTAAGAGACATGCTGTACACTTTAGCACAAAACATTTACCAAGAAAACCTTAATTCTCCAAATACAGGAACAGGAAGCTGACTTAACAGATTGTCTGCAGAGCTGGAAAAATCATGCCTGTTTTTTCCTTTTCTTATTTGGTCTTATTTAAACAAATATTAACTGGCCTATTCCAAAGGACATTTCACTGTGTTCCAGCTACAGTGTGGTAAAGCTCACGGGTGGCAAACCGAAAGAAAAGACAATAAATGGAGAGTAAGAGAGAGAGAGAGAGAAGAGGGAATCTCAGGTGGTACAAAGCCTCGTGTGGAAGGAGAACAGGGGGAAAGGGAATAATAAGGGTGGAGCAAAGAGTGGAATGTAGAGGAACAACAGCAGGAAATAATAATTAGTTTATTCTCTATTCCCTAAGCTGCTGCTTGTTCAATTAGAAAGAACTCCTGCTGGAGTGACAGGAAGAAAAGAAGGAGTAAAAAAAAATGATGTTACAAATCGTTTCTATGAGCACTCCACATTCCTTTCATCTGACAAAAATATAACACAAATCAGTGTAAAACTTCAGCAAAACTGAAAAGTGAAGCATTATCACAGCATCTGTGGGGAAAAAAGTACAAAAACATTCATTCATAACTTGGCAGAAAGTCATGCCTTTAAGGCAGTGCCAACATGAAAAAAAGACTGCACGCGCTCCTTTCTGATACCCTTTATGTGTTTAATATTAATAGCTTCAAAATGTCACATGTTGGTAAATTACTGATATGATTACTGTTTATTCCTTATCATTCTCTGCAATGCAGACAAAAGCAGGGAGAAACATGACAAGGTTAAACATGTGCAAACCCATCGCATTGTACACTCCAATACCTCTGCTTTATCACATCAGCTAGATGAATTCACCCAGCCTTACTCACACACATGCCGTCCGTCTGTCTTCCTCTGTGACAAACACACATACCACAGAGACTAACATATGACAGCAGGCTTCCAGAAATAAATCTGAGCAGTGCATAACAGCTGCATAATACAGGCAGATACAGTGTACTCTAGATACTGTCAAATAAACAAGCACTACTTTGTTGTAAGGTGTCTGCTGGTGCTTTTTTTCTGCAGGGGGTGGGAGGGCAGAGGTTGACAAGTGGAAGAAAACAGAGTGGATAATGTAGTGGACCTAAGGATCACGATAGTTTATAAATAGGGCCAGTCTAGATGTCTGAAATGTCACTGATATAACGAAGCATAGTGCTGGAGTAACTATCTTCTGAGCATAAGTGCTGCCTTGATAGCGCACTGCCCAAGGACTGATTAATTTCGTTCTACTGTGCCTGGCCTTGTAAAATGCACTGTTGTCGTTAATTAAAGCAGTAGCACTTCCCGTTTATTTAATTAATAAGCTAACTACTTCACATAAAGATTATATGCCAGTCTTGTGCTTTGGAGCAAATATATTCCATCAGTGTGTGCTGAGCAGGCTTGCAGAAGCACACCCTCTCTATTTTAAACAGGATGGCCTGAGAACTGGATGCAGACATTACCAGATACATACTGCACTACTGCCAACAACGCATAGCCTCAAACGCAACCCTCTCTTTCCCCATCTCAGCTTTCATGAGTTAAATTTAACTCATCATAAAAATAACACTAAGTATCCAGCTGTGACCATGTACGCCCTTTGCTAAATATGCACGTTGTATAGGCTTCCGAGCGAAGACAAAAAGGAGGGAACTCCCTTAGTCAGCAGCCCTGAGCTAGTGGCCGACCACATGAACCTTAATATTTTATAAAGTGGGTGTGAGGTTTGGAAAAGTTAAGTCTGCTTCTGTCTAAAAATCATCTGCGACACCGGCTAGGAAAAGATATACAGTATGCTATCTTAGATTACTCTTGGTATATCTATAAGTGTGAGACACAAATGGCATTCAAATGCTATGCAAACAGTCAAACAGTAAGACTGGAATTTGAGTTCAGTGGACACGACTTCAAAGTAATGAACATGTTGACTGTAGCTAGGCGAGACCTCTCTTCGTATACAGCACTTATTAGTTCACACAGACATCCACATACAACAGGACAGGCAGCGTGGCAGCCAGTAATTACCTCTGAGTGTGTGTATTTGTATACATGCATACAGATTTTATCTGTAAAATCTCCAGCCCCGTCTTTCTGTGGGTGTGTTTTAGAACAGGCACCAAAACAAATAAACCCAAAAAACTGCAGATGCGTTTAAAGTAGGACGTGTGGCCCACCAGCGATGAAGCAGATGGCTGCACAAATCTGGACGCTGACGGCGGTGAGGCTGTTTTGTTTTTCTGCTCTTTGCGCTTCAAGAGGCCCTTTGAACAGCTAATAAGTGGGAACGAATGTGAGGGTTTGGGTGGATGATTGTTGCTGGGGACTGAACCATGTGACCAAAGTAAACTCACAAGGTTCTGACGTCACATGCATCAACGGCATCTCAAGAAAAGAGAAAAGAATTCTTATTAAACTTTTACCACCTCAGTAAAACGCTTTGAAGGATGGAAGAAAAAAACAAAACAAGTGAGGAATTCTGTGAATTTGTCATTTCTTTTAGTGGTTCTGCTTTAATTAAGTCTCCATTTATTTAAGCGACTCTGCTGTTTCCTTATTGCTTCTGTGGGGTCGTGTACTAACCATAAGGCCCTGAAATAAAGCCGTATTAAACAGACGCTTCTGCTTGCGACCTCCCTCGGCACACGAACAAGTACAGAGGCAGTCGCTTACTGACACACACAAACACCCCAGGTCCCGACATGCAGAGGAAAACACCAGTGTGCTCATTAAGACTTCAAGAAAGAGGAGTAGTCTGGTAGAAATACAATAAACGCACACTAAAAAAGAGGGTGAGGTTAAGTAATAAAAATGAGTTTGCTTCAGATGATGACACGTGCTGTCAGATGTTCATCCTGACTTTTTATAACGTTCTCAGCGGGAAGTCATTTGTTTCTGTTATTCGTTTCAATGCCATTTTATTTACACAACAACTGTCACAACAACTGTCAAGAAACAAACGAAAACAAGCAAAAAAGCCAACAACAATCAGACGTTATATTCATGCTTAATTAGACTTTCTTTAACGCTTAAGAACTAAAACCTTATTCAGTCCAACTTTCCCTACTGATAAAAACAGGCTTTGTAAACACTGATACACATTCAAACATGCACATGGTCAGATTTCACAAGCCAGGTACAAAAGTAAAAAAGAAAAAAGAAAGACAATGAACAGTCTCTTCCCAGCCTGTTTGACTGTGCTGCATGGTAATGCAGTTTTAAGAGCTGTGTTTCACGAGGGCGGCACTGTGTAGTAAAATAGCTACTCCCTGTGTGATGACGAAAGAGAGATCACAGAACAAAAGGAGTTGTCAAGGTAGATTTAAATGGGAAGAAATGTCACCTACAGAGCAGATAAAAAGCCGTTTTACTTCCACTGCCAGCTACCTCCGTGACCTGTCTGCTTTATAATTTGGCCAACAAGCACTTAAGTGTCTGGAATCACTGTAATTAAGAGTATCTGGTTAAAGGAACCTTTGCTTTAAAGGTCACAGCAGGAGAAAAAACGAAAAGACCAACATTTTATTCACCTCATCAACACTATCAAGTGTTGCTGGTATTTTCCCCTCAAGACCACCACGTTTTACTGTTTATCTGATAGTGAGCTATTACTACATAACTACAGCGCATGAACGATGGCATTTTTATGGTGTCCTGCTGAGTAAAAGGAATGACTCATCTAAATTAGATTCGAATTGACAAGGTCAACAACAGTGGCTCTCAAGTACACAGGTATGACCATAATAATGATCCCTCACATAATGATGCTGAGGGACTGAGCAGCTCACTGGGACATCACACATTCATTTTCTTCTGCTGACCATCCAGTAAAATAAAAACAAACAAAAAAAAACCCAGTCAGACACTGATCTCAGCTATTATGACATATTATTAAAAACATAGGGAGCCGAAGGCTAGAATTTGAGCTTTTATCACTTGCCTTTCTACCCATGGACAACAAAAACAAACAGACTGTTAAATATAAATCAGCGATACTGCATTTAGGGTGGAAAACACTTGCTTTCATCCCCTTGTAGCACAACAACATGTGAAAAACTAAGACCTGCAATCATGCTGTGTGGCACCGTCGTCAACAATAGCATGTTTTGGCATTCAAATTCACAGTCAGTGATAAGGAGTTACTTGGTATGATCTGTTGGAGTGTGCCCTAATATAAGCGCTCATAACATGTAGTAGCAAAACCACTGCTTGATCTTCTATGGATAATCAGTTTGCATTTAGCTTATGTTTGGTTTTAAATGGCAGATAGACTCAATATGCAGCTGGCAGCCCCACCCAAACTGCACAATTAAAAGGAGCCTGTGGAAAGTACAGTTCACAGTTGTTGTTGTTCCAGCACCAGATCTCCATCAATGTCTCTCCACGAACCACCAAGGACACAGTTTAAATATGCTGTGCTTATACGCTGCTCATGGGTTTTTTCTATGTGTGTGGCAAACAGACTGGGCTGCTGGAACACTCTCTGTTGTCGGTGCTGACTGTAGGCTGTGTGTTATTACCCATTACACTTGAATGGGCCGTTGGCGTGGTAAAAAACACAAAACAAAACAAACTTATAACAAATCGCAACGTATAATATCGCGAGAACATTAGAACTGAACCCATCAGTGGACTATGGCTTTCATGCTAAGACTGGAAATTAGAGGTTAAGTTTAAGCACTCAGCCAAGGTAAATTACCTAGTGACATTAATGCAATTATCCAGAAAGGTCTTTTAATGTTACGTAAACAATCATTAGAAAACACACACACACACACACTGAGTTGTTAATAATTTGGTTTGTCGAGTGTTTGTTTTGAAATGGGCTACTTACCCTAAAGGCGGCTTTGAGGACGCGCTCATCGCTGAGACTGTCTCCAACCTGAGATTAGCGGGGCTCGCTCCCAAATTGCGCTGTTACTCAGACTCGGTGGCTATCCATGTTGTCACCTGCGAGTTTTACCATCATACTTAAATTAATTTATAACCGTCAAATTTTCTAATGTAACTCTAACAATGTCGGGATATTTATGTTAAGAGGGAAAAGCTGTCTATAACGTATAAGAGTGCACAACAAGTGACAGTGTGCAAAGATGAGTCAGTCTGCTGTAAGATGAAGCATAACGGCCGCAAAGTGTCCCTAAAGGCTAGCTACGACCTACCAATCCGTACATGCTCACTATTTTTAAGTTACACTCTATCCATGCTAAACATTCTTACTGAGTCATTCGCGTGGACTGAGTAACTTGTCATATCCACTTGTTGTAATCTTCGTATCCTCCCCCCTCCCACCACTACCAGGAGATTTTCCCTTCGCGAAGTTGTCAAGTCAACTGAGCCATTAAAAAGACTACCGGAATGTCCTTTCAAAGTAAATGCTTTTATTTTTTTTTTACGATCATTTCAAAGTCTTCCCATTTTTGTGTGACTCTAATAAGCGCCACAGAACACATCTACATTACAACTGTGCTATTTTCCATACTATACCTAGCGTGCGGACAGTCTTGTAACGCTTAAAGAACATAAACGCTTTTATTTAGAGAGGAATCCCAAGCGGTTTCCGTTATCTACATACTCTTACTTTGCCAAGGTTCGCTTCAGCCCGCCTTCTTCAGCAGATCTCATGTCAATCATCCTCATCGGGACAGCGCCAAATGGAGAGCGTCGATACGAATACCGTATAGAAATACCCTACAACTATAATGTAACCGACAAACAAAATAAATGGAAAATAGAAATAAATAAATAAAAATATCAACGCCAATTAATATTCCAATTAACAAGTCGCAATTTGAACAAAGCTTCTAGGTGATAATGCTTCATTTAAATTCTGCAATGACAATTCAAACCTTTTCTCCCAACATGCTTTGCGCTACGAGAAAACCCTACACATGTAGTTATAATTGTCCACCACAAGAGGTCGCCATAGACCACGAATTCAGAAATCACTCAGTGACTACCATAAAAAGTATAAAAGTTATAGGCCCTATTAGGTTAAGAGGATACTTTCTGTGGGTACATTGGCTATACTAAAGGCTTTATAAAGATATTTATGTCAAATGTATGATACAAAGCAGAGATGTTCAACAATGAGACCAAGAAGAGAAAGTAGTAGAGGAGCAAGATGATGGCAGAAAATGAAAACAGAAAATGGAAAGTGAAGCTGGACGTGTGCAGGCTAAAACAGAATAATAACAAGCAAACAAACAGTATTTGAACAAATTAAAAGATATTTATATTAACCAAAGCTACAAGATGTGATATCACATGTCGAAAGTCACAGTGTTCCAAGACCCTAAAAAACCCTATAAAACCGAATAAGTTACACTCCAGTCCAAATAATCACATATTGCAGAATTATAAACTTTTCATCTAAACTGTAAACAATTTGAAGAAGTGCTACAACAAATGAATAGGAAGCTGCAAGATAAACTAGTAATAACAATTCCACCTATAGGAACAATAAAAATTCCTCTTCAAGCCTTTAGGCTATGTTATAAAATATAATCCAAGTGCTTATTTGTTAAGTGCTCTGTTTTATGCATTCACTAACAGGCCAGTATATTAAAGGTCAGCTTTGAGGGTTTATACACTGTGCTCTAGGTCATTAGACTGCTTGGTGACATGAAACTGTGATAAACAGGATCTGTAGTGTAGACTTTTCAGAGAAAAGCTCATGTTTGGGCTGCTAGAAGTTAACAACAGGAGACGACCTTCGGGTCGTGGAAGCCAGACGTGAGGAGTGGGGGTGTAGGTTTTATCATGCATCTTGTCGGTAACGCATTAGATTTTGCAGGAGGCTTCGCGCTGTGCACATCTCCCTTCCGGAAGGTTTTGTTGAATAAAGTGATTGAATATATTTTGAATACACTGAGTCAGCGTCTTCTCTGTCCAGCCTGAGGACTAAAAGAATCGGGACGAGAGCTAAAAGAAAAAAGAAAAAAGCCTCAGTCCTTTTCTCAAGGTGTGAATAAGGTGTGTAACCACATGTTGTGTTGTTTGCTAGATTTGCTAGATAGTTGTTTGGTAAATCTCACCTATAGACAAACAGGAAACTGTATTTGCACCTCTCTTTCTGCACACCTTGCCCTTGCAGACTTTACGAGTGATAGCTGATCTGTGCACATCTAAAAGCATCACATCAGGAGCTGTGAAGTGTAATTCCTGACTCCACCCAGTTTGAAGAGCAATCAGTGAGATATCACTAAGTCAGGTGAATACATTTTTACAAAGTTTGAAATATATGCAGTGTAATGTTTTGCATGACTTTGGAAATATGTTTGTGATATAATGTGTAAAGCTTAAGGGTGTACACATTTCTGTAGGGATTTAAATCCAAAATACTCTAACCTAATTTCTTTTTCTGTACTTAGACTACTTTGATTGGAAATTGTTTGCAAAAGAAGGCACTCCCACAATTTCTTTTAAGTTGACCTTTAATAGGGCTTTTATATTTGCTGTCATCAACACACATATGTGTCTATTGAATTAGAGAATTTAACAACATTCATATTAAATGACCTCATTATATATAAAAACATCTA
The DNA here is from genome assembly GCA_015052645.1 of Benitochromis conjunctus. NCBI lineage: Eukaryota > Metazoa > Chordata > Actinopteri > Cichliformes > Cichlidae > Benitochromis > Benitochromis conjunctus. The sequence goes on along the minus strand of VOQK01028628.1, from coordinate 5,367 downwards.
TGTGAATATGGATCACATCACAAATAAACAAATCAAATTAAAATCAATTAAATTGTACTTATATAGCACAACAGTTGCCTCAAGGCACTTCTGATGGTATGTGGTGACACTGGCCTGGTGAACATTTAGACCCATATGATTTGTCTTATATTAGTTACAATGATGATTTAGGTCAAGTTTTCAGAAAGCAGCAGCATCACTTGGATTCATGTGAAGGAGTGACAAACATTAAGAAGAAAAGAGTACCTATGACCACCAGCAGGTGGCAGCACAACCCCAATTGTCAACTGACTTTGGGGGACGAGACACAAAAAAGCAGATTTGAGTGGTGCATTATTTATGGTCCTGTGTGTTTAAATATTGCAGGGCCCTCTTTCTGCGCAGCGCTGTATTCTAGGAAGCAGGGTTAGCTAACAACCCTGAGTTTGTTAACCCAGAAATGAGGGAAACTCCAGGTTTTCTGCTGCAGAAAGAGAGTTAACTTTACTGAGGTCTAAGACTTTGCAAACTTTAACTAACTCCCTGTCAGTTTTTTCCCCGAAAACTCTGAGTTTCTCTCTGATCCCGCCGGCTACACTTGAACCAGCTGACTGACATTTCCTCCACCTTCATTAAGTTGCTCCCAAACCGCAAACAGAACCAATAAACTTGTAGAAGTTTACACAAAATTGTTTACAAAGTACTTTTTTTTTTTTTTAATAAAAGCTGAAATGCCAGTTACATGTTAGTTCACTATGAAGTCTTCAATATGTAAGGAAGGAGCCAGTGATTATGTCACAGAGTTATAATACGCTCAGAATAAAATCTGTATACAGTAGTCTTCCTAATTCTGTGACTCTATGTGCAGTAAAGTTGTCAGACTGTTAGTTTCCTTGACTACAGCAAGTTATTATAGGAGTCATGCTGTAGCTGATCGGTCACACTGATGGAAAAATGTCTATAATAGCGGGAATTTTTGGAGATGATGTGAATAGTTGAGTGACGATGACGTTGAAATGATTTTAAGCCTTTATAACTAAACTAAATGTATTTTAAAGTGAGTTTTTAAAGCAGCTGCAGACAGTCAGATTGTGTTCTGAACATCTTATGTTAAAATTTGTTCACAGATTGAGATTCAGTCATTAAACTTCATCAAACTGCAATTTGAAAGGTTCAGTATATGAAATTCAGAGTCTGAACCTCAACATATTTTCATCTGAAATCACCTAAACTGTCCTTCTAGTTGGATCCAGAACTGGAGCTGCCTGCAGCTCATAAGCAAACTGTGTCCAGGTCTGAGTCTTGCGCAACTGGACGAATACACAACTAGTATCAAGACCTAGATGAACCCTGTCCAGATTAATTCACAACGGCTTCATGTTTCTCGACACGAACCAACTCAGAGTTGAGTCAAGTCACTTTTCTTGGAAGAGGAAACTGAGAGTTGCTGATCTCAGAGTTTATTTTTAAACGGTTTTAAACTCAAAATTTGATGAACATGTTTCCTAGAAATACAGCCCAGAAAGCAAATTTCCAACATGCTGATATAAAAATCCAGGGTAAAGCCTCTTGTGTGCGCTCCCCTAATATTGGAGGAGTAGATAGAAGTTCATTTTGAAAAGAGTACCTGGTACACTGTGTAAAAGAAAATGTAAAATAAACAAATAAATAATCAATGAATGCAAGCTGTTGCAAATCACTCACACCGCATTTATTAATGAAACTAGGACAAACACAAGGTAGCCTACCATATGCTGCTTTGTTGTTTTACGCTCAAGTTGAATTACATGCAGCAATGACAACAACAACAAAAAGTCCAAGAGGGAAACAGAAACACTTTAAGCAAAAAATTAACTGCAAGTGTTCCACCAGGTTCCTCTAACTATGACATTATTGAAATACAAGTCATGTTAAAAAAGACCATTTTCAGAGCACTTTATGTACTTCTAGAAAAATAATCTTAGCAGTCCTGTAAAAAACAACGTTTGGAAGTAAAAACTAATACGGATTTATAAAATTTTACAAATCTTTTTTTTAAGGTTTGCAAAGTCACTCACAGTGACACAGACAGGGCCTGCTCAGGCGCACGGTTCATTGGCTCAAAAAACATGTTACCTTTGCGCTCAGGATTGGGAATCTGGGGCTCAGGATCTGGCTGCATGGGTGTGCTGACCCTGCCTGCTCTTTCCTTCCTCTTCGTGACTTTGTGTAGAAGGTGGGCAGGGGTTCCTGAGAGGAAGCATACTTGTTGACACTTATTTAACCAGGCTCGGTAGCAACCATTCTCTCCTCTCCCCTGCAAGCAAGCGTTTGGGAGAGAGTATGTGATCGGTCCCGTTTGTCTGTCTGTTAGTAACAATATACTAGGCATAAATAGATTTGAATACACAAACAGAAATCTTCACACAAATGCAGACTGAAACACACACACACACAAATTCCCCGCCCTTCAGCCTCTCCTGTCCCCTGTTCTTATTTTCTTTGTCTTATTTATTTATTTATTTTTGCATTTTTGTTTTTTCTTCTTATTAAGAACTTTTCAGACAGATATTGGGAGCAACCCCTCAGGGTTACTCCCCTCCCAGTTTTACTTTATTAGCTTGTATCTCTTATGTATTGTTCCCAATTTTACTTCCTGTATGCTGTTTCCCTGTGCCAAGTCCCTTCCTGATTCACTTACAGACGTGTCTCTCTTTGGTTTTATATGTGGCGTTTGTATTAATTTTTCAGTAACCTCACTTGTGTGCTGCCTGTTTCTTGGAAATTAGTTTGCAGTTTTTTTTTTTCCAGGATTTGAATTTTGCTTGGACTCTGCACATCTGGATTTTCCACCTTCCAAAATAAAGGTGCGTTTTCTGTTTATTAAAGTCTCCCTGTTCTGCATCTGGGTCCAATTATTCCACTCGAAATGACACGTCCTGACTTTTTATGCGTTTAAACTCACTGTGGAAAACATTTTTATCTCTTGGACCTATGCTCAGCTTGTTTTATTTAAGAAGTAGACCTAACTTTATTCAGCCTATCGTTCCACTTCTTAAAAACACATCATGACACTGCCCAGATTCCATTAGCAAGGGACAAAAACATTTCACTTCCCCACCAAAAATAAAACTTTATTGTCTTCATTGACTCTATCTACTGCTGCCACTTTTGTCTCGAAGAACACCTCGCTTTAATACAAATATGAGCGAGAGCTATCTCTGAGTAAATACGTTATATAACAGCACTGTACGGATGGAATGTCTTTGTAGTTTTTGCCACAAGAGGGCGCTAAAGACCACGCATACGACAGCCAGTAGCGCCCTTTAAAGAGTCATAAATATGCAGCAGAGATGTACAACGAAACCAACATGAAAGAAAAAATGATATTTTAATAACAAAAACAACAAAAACAAACGACAACAAAGACAAATGAAGAGAGATATGTGGAAGCTAAAATAGAATATTATTTTTAAAAATCGCCAATTTGCCTTTTAAAATTGCAGCCCATTAAAAAATAAATAAATAAAAAGCGTTTTTTTTTTCTTACATGAAACTCTTAAAGCTAACTCTGGATAGAAGTCTTGAACAAATGCTAATATGAGGCATGCACATTTGTTATTCAAAGCTGCAAAATGTGACAGGAAATGTTGCAAATCAAAGAATAATAAGGTACTGCAAACCTGTCTGATTAAAACAGATAAATAATTAGGAAAACTTTAAGGAGCTTTAAAGAGAGTAACATTTTATGAAGCTGGAAAAAACGAATAGCAACCTGCATGTTAATATATTCATGATAAACTGTTTGGGCCTTTAAAAAAACTAACTGTTGTTTTCTGAAGGTGTGAAAATGTGTGTAACCATACGCTGTGCTGTTCTTGAATTATTTTGGGGTGTCTAGATGCAAAGCTCATAGCTTAAACTGATAAAGATCTCACTTAACGTCGTACAGGAAGCGACATCTGCACTTCTGTTTCAGTACTACTCATTATCAGACTGCAGCATTAAGACTGTTATTTTATCTCTCCACATCTAAAGGTATCGCATCAATAACAGAGGGGACAAAAGAAGCCTAGAAGTATAATTCGTGACCCTACCTGGTTGGATTAGCCATCACTGAGATAACACCATGGAAGGTGAATATATTTTAATCCCGAATTTGGGATATTTGGAATTTAAACTATATTTCTGTGTTATAATGTGTAATGTTTAAGGCTGTATGTATTGCTGTAAGAGTTTAAATCCAAATGCTGCAATACCACAAATACTTATTTTTTCTTTTTCTAAATTTAATCTAGATAACATTTTGTTTGAGACTACTGTGCTTGAAAAGTTGTTTGTAACAGTGTAAGAAATCAATGCACTGCCACAATGTCTTTCAAGCTGACCTTTAACAAACCTTTCATATTTGTTGTGATCTACAAACATGCATCTACTGATTCAGACAATACAAAAATATTATTGGAAAATGATGCTAATCATATTAAATAATCCATTACATGTAAAACAAACAAACAAACAAGTCCATGTAAGAAATAATTATAAAATCTCAAAAAAAGACCAAAGTGAAATATTCACTTTTAGGTTTGTGGTGGTATTTGTGCTTTTAGCTTAATGTGACGTGTCTTAAAATCAGCCACAATGGTAATAGAAAGTTTAAACTGTTCACATTCCTACCAATGGAGTACCTATAACAACCAGCAGGTGGCTCAATAATCTCCGTATACAGCCCAACCCAATACAGCAACTGAACTGATCATTATTTTTAATTTTTATAGAAATTGAAAAAAATAAAACTCTGACATGACAGCAACGGTGGACTTTCCCCCCCCATTTTTTGTTGTTGCTTTTTGTTACTTTTTAAATTAAAATGGTTGATAATGTGTGATAATAAAACCTAATTTGGATGGTTAATTTTTGTAGCCTCCTCCATGAATCGCTACCTTATCGTGGTGGAGGGGTTTGTGTGTCCCAGGGATCCCAGGGGCTATGTTGTCCGGGGGCTTTTGCCCCCTGGTAGGGTCACCCATGGCAAATTGGTCCTGGGTGAGGGACCAGACAAAGAGCGATTCAGAAGACCCCTATGAAGAAAAGATCAAGGGAACAGTTTACCCTGCCCGGGATAGGGTTACCGGGGCCCCGCCCTGGAGCCAGGCCCGGGGAGGGTGCCCGAGGGCGAGCGTCTGGTGGCCGGGCCTTAGTCCATGGGGCCCGGCCGGGCACTGCCCGAAAAAGGGACATGGGCCCATCTTCCTGCAGGCCCACCACCAGCAGGAGGCACCGTAGGGGTCGGGTGCATTGTGAGCTGGGCGGCGGCCAGGAGCGGAGGCCCTGGCGGACCGATCCCCGGCTACCGAGACTGGCAATTGGGACATGGAATGTCACCTCTCTGGTGGGGAAGGAGCCTGA
>VOQK01028624.1:0-10748 GCA_015052645.1 Benitochromis conjunctus | reverse complement strand
TTAATAGAAATTAACTGTCATATTGTTTTATACAGTTTCGATATGTTGGAAAACAAACGTGACATTAAATGCACTTGTGGTCACTTACATTTTATTTGTTGTTTTCCATGAATCTTGTGGTATGACTGAGTTGGATTTTCTCTCTTAAATTGTTTGTCTTGAACATTTGCAAATTTGCAGTGCCTGTGATGTTTGATAAACATTAGCGTTGTCCTCTTACAGCCCTCTTGGCTCATCTTTGCTCCCCCCCTTTTGGTTCAGGAGCCAGAGGCTGACGACAGCGGGCCAGGGCCTGGGGAGGTGAGCAGCTGGGATGTTAACACTGAACGGGTGCCCGGCTCCGTTGGCAAGCTCTGCAAGACTGAGTCCCAAAACCACATGTCTCCCAGGTAAAATGCTGATGACTACATCTGGGAATAAGCATTCAGTATAGATCTCAGTAAGTCAGCATCTGTGCCAAAATGGATGTGTGTGTGTGTGTGTGTTTTAATTGTTAATTTGAAATGAGTGTTTTTGCTTTTCTTATAAACCAGATCATTAGGTTCTATTTGGTTTTTTTTCCTGACTCTGTCATATATTTTGAGCTCTTCGCTTGTTGTCTCCTCAGTAAGGTGGAAAACAAGCTGCAGAGACGACCTCGCAGCACCTCCATGAAAGACAGGCAGAACTCCAAGGCCCAAAGCGACAGGACCAGCAGCATGGAGTCTGAGTGCTCCCCAGACTCAAGACTCATAGCGCAGGTAGACAACACATCCAGGATCAAGCATCAGCATCTGTTCTTTACACATTTTTTTTTTTTCAGTCCAGTGGAAATGCGCTGACTTATGTCATTGTCATACTTTGTGCTCCTAATTTGTGTCAAAGGTTCCGAGGAAGTCTGTGTATGACCAGCTAAACCAGATTCTCATCTCTGACGAACGCTTACCAGAGAGCATCATTCTCATCAACACTACAGAGTGGCAAGGACAGGTCTGTGTTTCTATAAGTAGCATTGAATCATGAATTCCTTTACCTTCATTTGCTCATACATGCGATAGAACCACACGGATCATGCAGAACAGAGCTTATTTTTAGCCATGCTGCAGACATTACATTGTTGCTTAAAGAGGAAAATGCAACCCGATCAACCCTGCCTCTGGTATATCCATTAACTCATCGTGTCCCTCTCATGTGTGTTTCTGTGCAGTATGTAGCCGAGTTGCTCCATGAACAGGGCCAGCCCATTGTGTCCACCTGCTCTGCTGCAGATGTTCAGGCTGCCTTCAACACCATCGTTACTCGCATCCAGAGATTGTGAGTCACATACATGCATACATACACAAGCATTGGCTGAATGACACAGCCCATCGGATGGTGTGATTTTTATTGTTTATTTATTTATTTTTAACTCATTATCTTGAGTATGATGGCTACTCGCTAGATAATTCCAGGATGCTATTGCTCATGCTGCTAAAGCGCTCTCTGTGCGTGAACCCATTCTATCAAAATACGGCCGTTTTCTCATAAAAGCTTAAGTTCAGCTGCCTTCTCCGTTTCCTGGATCCATCTGCTCGGCTGTCATCTCTTCAGGATGTCATGTCAGTGGGAGACGAGGCTGTCTCAGTTTGCTATGCTGCTTCTGTCTAACATGTTTTTCTCCCTTATTCAGCTGAACTACAACTTTTCAGCGCTTTACACACCTGCTCCTCAGGCAACGCTTTTAGTCCAGCTGGGGCAATGTCACGCAGAGCCGTGCACGGCTCCGATGTTAACGTGCACGGCTCAGTGCTGTGCCACCGCTAGCAGAATGATTGTTTTCTGTTGTCACTTGGAGTAAACACAACTTTTTTGTCTTTTTAATCCCAAATGTATCAACATTCTCTTCAGCTTTAATCTCTCTTGACATTACCTAAAAATTCTTTAAGATGATTCATTATACACTGCTTGGCCAAAAAAAAGTCGCCACCTGGATTTAACTAAGCAAATATTACCAGCCTCCTATTGGACAGTTACTGCATGGGCCATTATCTTTCAGCTGGCAACAAGTTATTTAACCCCAACTGGTGCCATGAGTTGCTTCTCATGTCATGAAAGATGTTAGTGTGTTTGAGAAGGGTCAAATCATTGGCATGCATCAAGCAGAGAAAACATCAACAAACAAGGGGATTGCAGAAACAACTAAAATTGGGTTAAGAGCTGTCCAACGCATTATTAAAAGTGGAGGGATAGTGGGGACTCATCGTCTTCGAGGAAGAAATGTGTCCAGAAAAAAGCCTGAATGGTCGTGATCGGCAGTCACTTAAACGTTTGTGTGAAATCAAATCGAAGAAAAACAACAGTAGTACTCAGGGCTATGTTTAATAGTGAAAGTAAGAGCATTTCCACACACACAATGCGAAGGGAACTAAAGGGATTGGGACAGAACAGCTGTGTAGCTGTAAGAAAACCACTAATCAGTGAAGCAAACCAGAAAAAAAGGCTTCAGTTTGCTAGTGAGCATAAAGATTGGACTCTGGAGGAGTGGAAGAAGGTCATGTGGTCTGATGAGATTTACCCTGTTCCAGAGTGATGGGCCCATCAGGGTAAGAAGAGAGGCAAATGAAGTGATGCACCCATCATGCCTAGTGCCTACAACTAGGCATAACACTGCCCTACAAGCCTGTCAGGCTTTTTTTTATTTTGGTGGCGACCTTTTTTTGGTAGTGTATGTTACAGCATGTCAGTACTTTTAGGGTTTGATGACTGTTTTAGAAAGAGCTTTGTGAAACTTGAAATTATTTGAGGGTTTAAGAGCCTTTTAATGAATGTGTAATGAACAGCTAAACTGAATTTATTCTTCTTTCTTTTTTCTGTCGTTTAACTTAAAAATAAAATTGGCTTTAGGTTTCTTATTGTAGGATTAGGACCTAAAAAATGTTGTGCCATTTGCTATAGAAAGGCTTGTAGATACTCGCAAGTACCTAGAAAATTATAGCGTGTGACGTATTTTGGCTTCCCGTAAAGGTACGACTGGTTTTAAACCAGACAGATCTTACTGGGAAAAAAGTCTTTGTTTCAGACTCCCGTCACTTCTCTCACACTCACGCTCTGACCCATATTTCTAAGAAGTTGGATCTTAGTCTTCCTCTTAATTACTCATCTGTTGTCTCCATTTTTTTATCCCTTGCAGTTGTAACTGCAATGCACAGACACCCCCGACGATGAAGGTGGCGGTGGCAGGCGACCAGAGTTACCTCAGCACCATTCTGAGGTTTTTTGTGGAGCAGCTAGCCAACAAGACGCCTGACTGGCTGAGTTACATACGCTTCCTGGTGATCCCCATTGGTAATTCATTGATTTATACAAAATCCATGCAGACATATTCTGTGCCTTTAGCGTTTGTTTTATATCCAAATATCGTCTCTACAGGCTCTCATCCCCTGGCAAAGCACGTGGCTTCTTTTGATAGCCGGTTCAACAGCATCTTTATGGACACTGCGTGGAGGGAGCTGTTCTGCAGGACAGAACGGCCCGCCTCAGGTAGGACACGCAGCGCTGGTGTCTGTCTGCATTTCTTATGTGCAGCCAACTTGAAAGGGAAAGAAATGGAGTGGGAGCACAGGTCAGGGGCTGATGAATTGGAGAAAGAGATTTCTTCCAATTGCAAAAGACAGCTACATCCTGTTTGAGATCATGGCATTATTCCTTCTTCCTTTAAAGTGCCTGCTGCTGATTCAGAAGACCGCCAGACTGTCAGAAGTCTTAGTATCATTTTTAACCCAAAGCTTTTAATACATTGTAATATTAAAAACAGAGCTTGTTTTTGAAAAGGTTCATCATCATAACATTTTTGGGTTTGTTTGTTTGTTTGTTTCAACTTTTTCCAACATCTCCAACGGTTTGAGCTTTAAACCTCCCAGCTGTATGCCAGTTGCAGCTAATTAGTCTGAAACAATAAAGTAAGAATACGTAGGATTAATCCAAGCAGCCAAATCGAAGACATTTGCATGTTTGATGTTTATTTTAGGATGTTCTTGTTAACTTTAAGCTTTGGATATATTTTTTTACACTCTCACCATGTGAGAATGTTACATAAAATGGCTCACATAAATCCATGTTTAAGCCTCTATTCCAATCCAACTCCTCCATTATCACTTGTTCTGCCCAAACATGCCTGATAATCTTCACCCATCCTCACCTATTAATTCACTCTCTTTAATTCCCAAAGGTGCAAGAGTCACAGTGTTACACATCGTGTTGAATCATCTCAAAGCAGTTGGGTTTAACCAAAGAAAAAAAAGAAATGTAGAGCAGAGGTCTTTTATTCTTAACATAAGGTGTGATCCCAACAGTGAAGGCGGTTCTTGATAGGGCTGACTTTGAGTGTTCTCGGTTGATTAAGTGCGGAGAAGCTGCAGGTCAAAAATGAATTGATTAAAACTCAAGTCTATATTTCAAGTTGCCAAAAAAAAAAATTGTGTCCCAGGATATGAGCGACCCCCACATGCATTTAGTTTGACATATAATTTATCCTGTGTGTCACACGGTCAACTTCACCCACATTTTAATGACATTTTACACTCAGCAGCCCACATCTCCTTCAGTGGAATGTGAATGATGAATGGACAGTCCCCTAGCGCACTGCTCTATGTGAAAATTACCATTTGCATCAAATGTCAGCTTGTTAGCACGACATAAAACAGGAGAGGCTTGTTGTTAACAATCTATGTCTTTTCTCCCTGAAGATAACATAGATGTAGCGGCACGAATCATTCAGTATCTGGCCGGTGCCAACGTGTCCCACCAGTTCCCCATCTCAGAAGCCATGCTCACCTACAAGCAGAAGAGGTAAAGTGAGCATGCTTATTCAAGTTGAGGCTTATTCATCCACTGTTTTCTTTATGTGAGCATGCATTTGTGCTTTTTTTGTGCTCTAAGCAAGTCTGTGTTGCAGTTATTTCTAACTGGTAGTTCTGATGTTAATTTTCTTCTTCTATGTTTCTAAAAAAGAAAAAAAAAATGAATCATTGAACTAATGTTGCCATGACAGCCCATCATAACCTAGCACTTCTAGTGAATATCAGCTAAAACTGCATGAGGAACATAATTAGATGAATGTGCATGTAAGCATGCAGCTGCAAGAACATGCATTAAACACACAAAGTGAGCATCAGCTCAGTTTCTACACTAAACTCACTTCTGTTTATTTTGACTTAAACGAGAGCGGGACTTTGTACGTTTTGTTTAATTTTTTTTTTTAAATGTCCAGTCTAGGTGTCTCACAGTCACATCTACAGACACAGACAGTCCACTGCATTTCTCTGTGCATTTGCTTGTTTGCTTTCTGAGATTTGACCAAACGCTTCCCTTCTTTGTGAGAGTGGTTTCCTATTGGTCAGAAGTTACTAAGTACAACACAGTTTTAATGCTGTTGCATTCCTTCTCCTCCCCTTTCCCCCCTTTTTGATTTGCATTCAAGGAAAAGAAGTTTGTATTTTGATTTTTACATCAGGTATCTAATTCAACTCGTGTTTCGTTTTTCTCCCCCCTTCCTTATTTTCCCTTCTCCATTTGGCTTGAGCTCCTCTTGCTGTGTCTTAACATTTCCCTTTTCACTCTCGATACTCACTGTAACTTCACTTGGCACTCTGTCCCAGCGTGTGTCTTTGGTTTGGTATGACTTTGATTCTTACTTTGTCCTCTGTGTTGTTGCTGTGACGATTTGCCTAACAACCTTAAAATAAATATTCACAGCACGGATGGTTTTCTGACTTACAACATCTAACAGTATATATGCATATATGATGCCACACTTAAAACCACTCCTTGTTTTATTGTAAATGCAAACCTCCCAAAACTCAGGATGTGTGTTGGTTTACCTGTACAAGTGGCAAACTCTTCCCGCAGGAGTAAAAGAGCTTCATATCAGTCACAAGATTGGCTGTTTTGTCACCTAAAGCCTGTTTCACAACATTTTCAGATCATCTTTTAAAATCTTTAAAATGTACCGTTTAATGATGATGCAAACAGAAGTAGCACAGTATAAGTTAAGTTACATTCCCATTCCAAAAGCTAAAACTGGACTCTAACAACATAATAACACTGCTAGTGTTCTGAATTGCATGAATGTTACTAACTACTGACAAATGTGTTTTGTGTGCACAACAAAGTAAAGCAAAGCCTGTGTCCACTAGCCTGTATGCAGAAGCTTGACAGTTAAGATTAATATGTCATTTCCTTTACATAATTGTTATTTTTTGAGGTTTATTACTGCTCAGATATCTGAATGTTGTGCTTACAGTCGGGTTGCTTTCTGTTGGGCAGCTGTTTTTCAGAAATAATACATGGGTAAAGTCTTCACGAGTTGACACACTTCTTAAAGTTTTAATTGTGCAAGTAGATTTAGCACGTCCATAATTTATAAGATGCTTTTTATTAAGATCTTATGAATGAGCTGACACACAGTAAAGAGCCGGTGCAGTTCAGTCCTGATGTAGTTGTTCGATAATGAAGCAAGGCATTACAATTTCTGGGAAGTGCTGTCCTGCATGTGCACATGGGAGTGGGTACCAGCAGTGCTTCTTTTGTTGTTTGATGTGGCAGCAGACTATTTTTGTAAGTGATTTGTTTTAAAAGTGCCACTGTTGGACATTTGCAGAACTATGGCGCTAACTTTTTGCTCTCTGATCGTGGACCTGAGCGTGCCTCAAACTTTACGTGATGTTGACCGTCCTCTTGTTTTTTGTTTGTTTCTTTGTTTTGGGGGTTTTTTGGTTAGGCGTGTAATGTTGGACATAAAACAGCCACACAGTTACTGGACAGATCCAAAACCAGACACTTGTTGTTATCATCCCGGTTGACAAGAAAGACCCCACCTCCCCGTCTTCTTCTGGTTGTAAGGAGCAGGTCCTCTCATTCATCTCATTGTATCGTGACTCCCCGAGATGATCCCATTCCACCCAAGCCAGTCATGTGCCATTTCTGCTGTGATGGGACATGGTGCAGGCCATGCCACAGCCATCTTCCCTCCAGGACCATTGAGTGTTCATGTGCACCTCTGGAGTGTTGAAAGTGTTTCAGACCTCACCGCTGGTCAAACTCACAGACTCTTTTTGTTCTCGCTCTTTTTCACAGCCCCGATGAGGACTCCTGTCAGAAATTTGTGCCATTTATTGGGGTGAGAAACGCATTTGTTTACCATGCAAACGTGTCCGGCCCTTTTTGAATTAAAAATTCATTCTATATTGAATCTTTTCTTTAACGCTGACTCTTATTTTTCTTACAGGTAGTGAAAGTTGGGATTGTGGAACAAAGCCTCTCGACCTCAGGTAAGAAAAGCACATTTTTAAATATGTGGAGATCTGATCTGATAATCCGAAAAGCATTAAATATGTTTCAGGTACAGTTTTCACTTAGTACTTAAGACAATTTTCCCCCAAAATCTGCAGTGGACTCAGATGATGCCATGGGAGGCAACACGAGCATCTTGTCCTCCCCAACGCCTCCATCGGCCGGTCCGTATGGGAAGGAGATCGGGGGCACGCCCCCACAGTCCCCGTCTGTGTCCACCACCCTGTCTGGAGCTGGGTATGAAAAAGCCCACTCTTATCAAAACAAATACTCATAATTGCCCACGTCACTGTAGCTTTCAGGGTAAACAGATGTGGAAATGAACAAACCACAAACAAACCAAAGAAGGCCTTGTTTGTTTGTCTTTGTAGCTCTCCGTGTTCGGGCAGTGAGGTGATGGGGCTCCAAGTGGACTACTGGACATGGCAAGGCCCAGAGAAGAAGAAAGAGGGCGAGAAGAGAGACATAGGACTGAAGAACACCCTGAAGAGTAACTTCCGTTCACTACAAGTCAGCCGCCTTCCCTGCGGCGGGGAACTCACTCCTCCACCCAGCATGGCGATGACTGTTGTTACTAAGGAGAAGAACAAAAAAGGTACACTTGGATGAATGGGACTAGCACATACAAGTTAATAAGAAGTCTTTATCACATTTTTATTTTTAGTTGCATCTGTTTATTTTTCTCTACTGTTCAAAGTTTTAGCCTCCACTCTCTTGTTGTAGTTACAATGAACAGTTAAAAAAACAGCAGGCAGAACCAGATAGATTACCTCATTTATTCCACACTTGCCGTTTCTTTCTCCAAATTATAGCCTTGATTACTAAAAATACAATTATATTCAGTCAGAGTCAGATGTGCTGTACACGAAAAGATCGCCAGTTCAAGGAGGAGGAGGCAACAATGGAGCCTCAGGGGGGTCACAAGCCCAGATAAATGGGAGGGTTTTGTCAAGAAGGGCATCTGGACTGAAATCTATGCCAAGTGAAACATGTAGACACATCCACTGTGGCGACCTCTTGGGAAATAAGGGAGCAGCTGAACGTAGCTTTATTTGGGTGTGTTGAACCAGGAGGCGCTGATGTCAAATCAAGTTTGTGGTTTCCAGCAGAGATGTGAAGCAGAGGTCCAAATGTTGTAGTGTTCAGCGCTCTCTGGTGTTGACTCAGGCGACATTGGTTGAGGCAGTTTATAAGGCTTCTCCCAGCAGGCTCTGTGCAAGTAATGCAGCAGATTCCTCCATGACCTGTGAAACCAAACTTTGTGGATTTCTCATTATAAAAGTATTTTTAAAAAATCTTTTGTATCATTTTGCTTCTTCCTCCCTTCCCAGTGATTTTTCTCAGCAAGAAGCCGAAGGAAAAAGAGCTGGACTCTAAGAGCCAAGTGATTGATGGTATCAGCAGGTTGATCTGCACAGCCAAGCACCAGCACACGATGCTGAGAGGTGAGACGAGAGCCATAGCCCTGCCTCCACTGCTGGAGCTCCACTGCCACCTGGTGTCCACAGTACAGGGCGGCCATTGTGTTTTTGTCGTGTTGCTCAGCAGTTCGTGCATTTAGCTCTGTCTTTTCTGCCCTTAGTAACTATTGATGGAGTGGAGTGGAATGACGTCAAGTTTTTCCAGCTCGCTGCCCAGTGGCCAACACATGTCAAGCACTTCCCGGTGGGAATCTTTGGTTACACAAAGCCCGTGTGACCCCGGCCGCCGTCAGAATCTCTCAGCTCTACCCGTCTCAGCGAGAGGCTGCAGAAAAGTCGAAGAAAAGCCCACATCCTCCTCGTTCCCCCCGGCAGTAATAGTTTTCCTGTGGAAATCTTACTGACTCACAAACTCACACGTTCAAGACAAAATTTCTTGTTGTCTATTTGATGTTTTTGATGTTGTTGGGTGTTGCTGTTGTTTTCTTTTCTTTTCTTTTTTTTTACACACTACAAAACAGAACAAGTACTAATTTGTAATATTTGCGCTACCGCCTCGGAGGTATTTTGAGGTTTTTTGACAATTTGCCGCATTTCGATAATGGCAGCTGTGTTTGCACTTTGTTTTTGTTAACATTTTATTATTTCTGTGAAATCCTACATTTATTGTTACTCTATAGACAATGGAGGAGTGTGATGGTGATGTGCAGTGGTGTGAGTGCGATTGTTGGAGACCGTGTTTGTGTTTCGTTGTTGAAAGTTGGAATATTGCTGTGAATCTAGATGGCATCCTTTTAACTCACTGCTCAGTTTTCTTACTCGTCCCTTTACTTCCTCAGAAAGGTAAAGCTTTTATAGGAAGGATCAGAATGTTCTCTTTGCCTCGTTGCTTTGAAGCACCCTGTATCCCTAAAGCAGGTCAAAAAAAAGAAACCCAAGTCAAGCAATGTATTTGAAGGTAGCTATAATGAATGTAGCTATGACACATTTGTTACACGTAAGCAGAACATCAAATCAGTTCATTATTATTAATGCCGATGTTTTCCCTTTGCTGTTGGTGTACATGCAGACTGTACAGTAACAGCCACTTAAAAGCAGGGTAACTACTTCATTTCAACTCCCCACAGCTGAAATGCCAAATTAAGTTGCCGCTCATGAGCTGCTGAGCTGTTTTTCATAGTTTCCACCTTCTTGTAATTGGCCCTTCCAGGAGGAATTTCAGCATTTCTGTGGTTAAACGTGGTCGCCACTGTGTTGAGCTGTACCTGAGCGAACCTCTCACAGACCTGCAGTAACTTAGCGAAAACTAGACTGTGCAGTGATGTGCCAAAGTCGAGTCCTTTTATTTTTTTAACTATCCAGTCGCAGGAGTAGCTTGGCCAGGTTTAACTTCATAATATGTCAAAGTGAAAACTCTAATTGCGTATGTGATGTGTTCGGTGTCTCTGCAGAGATCAGTATTAAGATTTCTGAGACAATTTCACCAGTTAGCACTCCACATTTAGCCAAATGTCAACTTTTTCCACATTTATAAGCGATTACCGCCGTGTCCTTTACTGCAGCTTCACTGTGGCTGGATGTGCACGTTACTGATGGTTCAGTATTGCGTAAGGCTGTGGAGGGGAGATTACAAATGAGTCCGTCTTACTTGGAGGGGGGGGAAGAAAAAGGTTTTGACAGCCACGTCGAGTGCAACGCAAGTACTGACTCGCTTTGGAAATATGACTACAAGTGTATGGAGTCTTGCCTGACGTCCAAGTCACTGCCCCTGTGTGTCTGTGTAGGTGTGCTCTATGTTCGATGGTACTTCCCGAGTAGTGTTACGTGAAACTTTTGCAATAGGAAACCTTTGGACAAAGGGCCTTCTCTATGAGGTTGTTGCTTTTTTATAAAGTGAAGACTTAACAAGCTTTGATAGGCTGGCTTTTTTTTTTTTGTGTTGTATATAAACATGTACAAGATATACTATTGTGAATCACAAACCCCCCCCTCCCTCTTCCACTAAATTGAAAGCACAAA
>VOQK01028623.1:12092-22766 GCA_015052645.1 Benitochromis conjunctus | reverse complement strand
GATATAAAAAGAGTGGCCACTGTCTTTTGTTTTATTTGAGGGGGGGGGGGGAACTCCATCTGAAACATCGGTGCACTGAGGTGTTCAATGTCGGCATGAGACTCGAGATGGCTCTGTAGGTGAGGCGATACCACCTCAGGGTCCATCTCTGCAAGGTCATCCTTTATTTTCTTTCGAGCCCTGCTCAGAATTAATGTCTCATGTCCACATACATCTAGACTGTTGTGTTGAGCTCCAGACGTGGGCTACAGTTCACACCCGGCATCAAAATGCAACTGAAATCCGCCTCAAACAGTCACTTCGTTTGCTTCCTATTTGGTGGGAACGTGCACCTGTATCCAAACACAGGTTAAACACATTACATATACACAAGTTATTAACTGTGATTTGGATATTTGCACCCCCCCCACCCCCACCAGCACCCAGTATAGGGTGCAGTCACAGCTGCATCTAGAGCTGTCCACTTACGTATCCAGGATGCATTTTAATGCTAAGTGTGAACTGGGTCGGCTTCATTAAAGTGGGATACTGGTTTAGTCTTTTCTCTCAGTCTCTTTATACATCACTGCATTTACATCTGTGTCAGAGTCTCTCTCCTTTTTATTTATTTATTTTTTTGGTATCGTTCTTTGCCTCGCGGTGTCGCTGTGTTTTGTCTTAGTATGCGTTTGTCTCTCTGTGTCATTCTCAGTGATTGCCTAAGCACTGACTTTGCTGGAGGACAGACAGGCAGGCAGGCGAGGCTGGCTTGGCTGTGAGGGTGAAGGGTGGCGGTCGGTCGGTGGTTGTGAGGGAGGGGTGGTCGAGCGGCTGCAGCATCACAGCCTCTCCCGAGTGGGGATCCAGATGTAAGGCCCTGATTGCTCCTCAATCACTGTCTTTACTTTGTGATAGACCTCTTCAAAGCTGTCCCCTTCCACGACAGCTGCAGCGGGACACAGCATGTGCAACAAAAGGAGAGAAAAGAAAAGAACAAACAGGGAATGGGTTAAAGAAAAAAACGAAACAGGCAGCAGGAAGAGAAAAGACCAAAGACAGGAGATGAAATTGAAAACATTGGTTGGGTGGTGGGGTGGGGATAAAGAGAGACAGGGGGAAATGACAATTTAAGATATAATCAATTATGAATATAGTTTTACAATCTGTGTACAACATCAAAGAAGAGGCACATTTACATCAAGTAAGTAGTTCTACACAGTTTCCCACGTGCTTTGAGTGGTTGATGAAATGTCACCCCCCCCCGCTGTTCATGATTCGTTAGAAACTGTAGACAGCGTTGAATTCGCAGGGAAACCTAACGTTCATATTCCACTGACTGCTGAGATTTGCCCTAAATGCATCGCTTAAATGTTAAAATGCCCCAAGTCCTCCCAAAAGGCATTCCTTTTCTTATTCAGATCGTTCAGTCGTGCCAGTGCGAATGGGAGCGCGGAGCCCGGTCGCTGGCATTTGTTGGCATTAAACAGAAAAAAAGCTACAAGAACTACAAGAGGAAGTTTGATCACCTTCTAAAGTGCGCGCGAGAGCGCCAGCAAAACACGGTCAACCTGTTGTTTCTAGAATCTTGTAATGATGAAAGAGAGGATTTTTTTCCCCATATCAAATAGATTATGAGTAATCCTACATTTGAGTGCAAACACAGATGCATGAAATCCTGTTTTTCCATCTGGTTCTGCCAAAACCTAAATGTGAATCCCCCTGCTAAGAATCCGGTGGATAGACAGTGCATTAAAAAAATGCGTACTTTTTTGTTGACTTTACATTTAAAAATGTCCATGTAATTTTGTTCCGTAAGTACAATCTAAAACATTACATTTAATATTCACTCGATTGGTTTACATTCACTTAATACCAAACACGTTTTCCTTGATGATTAATTATTTGAATAAATAAGGCTGTGATTTTATGCGTTTATTGAAAGAGAAAAATCAATATAGTAGTTTGGTACATTAAATCCAAGCCTCTGTGCCCTGCCCTCGTGGTGATTGCTGCATGCTCTTACCGGTAAAACACTCTAGGAAGTCTTGTTCTAGTTTGAGGGCTCGGTCCATTCCTTTCCTGGCCTGCTCCTCTGTCAGGCGAGTGTTGATTTCTCTGTTAATCAAATAAAATAAACATAAAATCACACCTGCTTTCAAGCTCTAAAGGACAAAACATTTCTAAATGCATATAGAAGATTTGAGCTCATACAGGACATTCTCCAGCGACTTGGGCCGCACAAAGATGGCAATTGGGTGAAGCTGAGCTGCTTGTAGTCTGCGCACAGCGTTGGCTGAGACATCCAGGATGCAGTGTTTCCCCTGCTGCTCATGTGTGCAAGCAAGAACAGAAAGGATGAGTAAATACAAAAATAAAATGTTATTTTAGTAATGAATATTGTAGGTTAATTGATCCACAAGAGATTGCAGCTTATTACTTAAACGGAGCATTGCTTTTATAGAACACAGAGTTTTCAGTGCAAGCGGATTCATCATACTTAAAAGGGGGTAAGGGTATTTTTCCATGTCTTTTAGTATTATTTATCTACGGTGTTTGGTGTTGGCTGACCAGTTTTGAAGCGATATCTGCCATCACCTGAATACTATGGACATGAATATTTGCCTTGCGGTGCTTAAAGCTCCTGAAAACTGTGATTTTGTGGTTTCTGAAGGAAGCGTTACTACAGATTTTTCACCCCACAGCCCAAGTGCTATTTAGTAAATTATACACGATAGAAGGTCGAGTCTGCAGATATGTACTTACCCAAACCCATCTAGATGAATAAATAGCAGGTATAGAGGTAAAATATGTAAATATATTTTGGGGGTAAACTGTTTCTTTAAGTAATGTCCTTGTGCCTGACTTCATGCTCTGAGTACTAAAAGCCGTGGTTTTTATGGCATTCATTTTCAATATCTCAATGAATCTGGAGGTAATGATCCCATTATATATAAAACCCATTATCCAACACGCTGCTGCACACCTGCTCAGCCACCTCGCGAACACTCTGGACACTCGTGCCGTACAGGTGACTGTTGTACTGTCCAGCCTCAATGAACCGATGGCTCTGGATGTCCTTCTCCATCTGTTCCCTGGAGGACACAAAGTGATAGTCTCGCCCGTCCACCTCATACTCCCTCTTGGGCCGTGTGGTGTCTGTTAAATGAAGAACAGAAAGCGCACCCCGTTTTTAATCTCAGCATTACCCCTGTCAGATGCACTGCGCACACATCGCTTTAATATTGTCGCACGTGGCAGCAAGTGAAAACTGGCGAACACATCTGTCTCCGTGACTGACAGCGTAATTACTTACGTGGGACACAAGATCCAAACTTATCAGGGAACTCAGACAACAGGTCATCATTTATCCTGTCCTTCACAGGACCCAGAATGATGATGGGCCTTGCATAATGTACTTATCATAAAGAGAATGAAAAGATAAAGAGAGAGCGGGATCATTCACAAAAGAGAAAATCAAAACAATGAAATATCATATAAAAAGCCTGAAAGAGCAGACTTCACCTTACCTTCCACTTGGGTAACTGTCTCATAACTGTGTGAGGCTTTATCTCTCCCTGGTGACAGAACACAGACGCGTTCATTTTCTTTTTGCCTTCTTAAAAATGTCACGTTTGCATCGGCATGCGTGTGTTTGTACTTATATGCAGCGCAGATGATGTATTCTCAAAGGTGGCAGCAAATGTATGAGATGTCATTACTGGCAAGATGTTAAAGGCGTGACTGTTTGACGTAATGTGTGCTTTGGATTACAGCCTTCAGGGAGATATTGAAGGAGACGTCTTAGATTCATATCTGGCAGTCAATGAACTGCTCAAATAGTAGTGGAGAGGCATTTAGAGATATCAGCAATGCCAAGAGTAGAGCAAAGGTGATGATAAGACTGCTTTGTTTACATATTTGTTTTAGGTCCTGCTACTTGCACCTTTAATGCATATTACTAATCTCTTCATTGATACAAAAGAGCATCCCACCGGATTACCTTGTGTGCTCAAGCTGTCCCGACCAAGGTCCTGCAACAGAGACAAGAGCAGATATTTACCAATCAGGACACAGTGTGAATGAACTCCCCTCCTTCAGAAAGCTATAATGAACAAACATACCCTCTCTTTGGTGTTAACACGAGACCACTCTTTTCTTTCCACCCTGTAAAGAAGAAAAAAAATGTGTGACAAAGGCGAGACAACCTGTCATTAGCACCGAGCTGCAGAGTTTTACTCTCCATTTCAGTTAGTTCGCTACATATAAAGAGTCTGACCTGTGCTTGCTAGGGATGAAGCCAACCTCTTCAGCCTCATTCTGTGGGCTGACCTTACGGGCCTGCCACCACTCTTCATCTCCGCAGTCCAACACGTGCAGCACGTCTCCAAACTTGAACCCCAGCGCTTGACTGAGGAAGCCACAGTCGGCAGTCTTATCGTAGTCAAAAAGAGCCCTAGAAGAGGATTTCAATTAGACATTTCATAAAAAGCCTTTAAATATCTCCTTTAAGCCACTGATATTCCAAATAGTGAGCTTTTATTACAGCTTAACTTGCACTGTAATAACAGAAACATCCGTACAGTTGGAAACGTTACATTGTAAGAGATGTGTGCTAAAAGAAACAGAATTTTTGAATTTTAACAAGTGTGCTGACTAAACGGAGAGAGAGGACCAGACACAAGCTTGACATTTTGATAAAGATGAAACCCTAAGTGGATAGGAATAAAACATTGGGGGTACGTTGCTGTACTGGCATTTTAAAAAATAATTGTTTTCAGCCACCTGTGGCTAGCACTGAGCGCCCCGCACGGCTTCAGTTATTTAGAAAAGAAGAATTTGTATGAAAATTGGATTTAGCCTAATTATGGGCTTTAAAGGCATGACTGACAGCGTCTGCTTTCCACGGACATACCGTGTGCCAGTGGACGTATATAACACAATGGTGTGAATTGTAACCTTGAACTGCTTCTCTTGCCAAACATACCTTGAATACCAGCAACTGGTCCTCTCACCCACACTTCTTATAAAGAAGTGTGTATTCTGTGCAGCGTGGTGCGATGTGGTGTTTGGATGCATGCTTGTTGTTTTTTTGGCTTAAAGTATTTGTGCAGCCGGCAATTATTTTGAATAGAATATGTACTACAAGTACTCTTTAAGACTTAGTTTGTCTTTAATAGACATAGTTAATAAGTTGGTTGGTGTAACTGATTAAAATGAACATTTCAGAGTAAGTTCAATGTGGGTTGGTTGCTGTGTGGCTGTAGAGCTTAGTTTTGATAGATGAATGGTGATATTAGTGTCAGTTTTTTTATTTAACTGCGCAGGAAATAAAGAGCGTTTCAGTAACGTAGGTTGTGTTGTGCACTCTAAATGATTACCTACAGTAAACATGTGAGTCTGTTGTGTACACAGTAAACACAATAATGCGACGGTGTCCTGCTGGTATTGCCTGTAAATCTAATATTGACAGTGAATACATCAAATGGTAGTTAAATGCATGTACACGCCCAGGAAACTGTGATTTGATACAATCCTGCAGTTGAGCCCTCACAAAGGGGGTTTTATTGTAAGTAAATCAACAACAATAAACACTCTAATGCTGTTGACTCAGACGATATTTGCAGACAGATGCTTCACATTTTTCCTCTTTTTTCCTTCTTCCTCTTAAGGCTTGTATTTTTTGTGATTTTTGTATGTATAGCGCCTGCCTTGTCATTTTATTTCTCTATTCTTACTTCATATTGTGTGCCTTTGAAGCCCGACTATACATTGCCTTTGACAGCGCTTCTACTTCTACTCTTGCGGCTATAAATCCTATTCTGACATTCAAAACTCAACATTTCAACTCAACGAGGCTTTGAAAATGTTTCTTTGTAACAGACCCGGTTGCCAGCATAATGGTGTTCGAGTGGAAGGACGGCTGGGTTCAAATAATGACATTATCTCTGGTTAAATATGCTTGACATATTTTTGGCTTTGTGCAGGTAGACTTTTTGCTCTCTGACTCAAAATGCTTTAAACAACGTTAAATTGAACAAAGTCTGCATTATTTGAAGCACCTGAAACATCCATGTGATATATGCTGAAATATAACCATTCTTATTACTGACAAAAAGATGTGGATTTCTGCTATGCTGCAGTCAAATGATGCATTAACCCAAAAACCTTGAGCCACTTTGATCTCATCCTACAGGACTAGTGTCAAAGGTAGTTTTTCTGCTTTTAGTGTGAGACCTGATGTAGAAGCCTCTCTTTGGATTACTCCTTAGCGTTGTCGTCCCAGAGCCCATGCTGCTGTTCATCAGCTGTTCCCTCAAGTCATGGATCTTGGCCTCAAAACGACTGTACTCTGCAACAGAGTAACACAAACATATAAGGCTTCATATTTTACTCTCAGACACCTGCTTCAGTAGTGATAGAGATGTAACTCTGCATCTCTCTCTTTCTCTTTTCCATGTCTAGTCATTCAGTGGCTGAACTGTGGATAAATGGATGTAGCTGCAGATGTTTGATCTCTTTGTTTTAAAAAAAAGATACTTAAATGAGAAATTACTAAGTCATTGTTTTGTTCTTTGCCCATGACCTACATTTCCACCGTATTTAATTTAAAAATTCTACTATTGCATTTAGTGATTTTCTTCTAAAAGAGATTAAGAGGCTTATTTTAAAGGCCATTTTTTAGACTTATTGCTTGAACAAGTTTTGCAACGTATAAAGTTCTTTGTGAGAAGGTCTCTCAGTGGTTTTACCATCAGGTCGGTACTGCGCAATGATAGTAACTGTCTGGCCAGCGTTCTTCAGTGCTGCAGCTGCCTGTTCGTGTGTGGCCATACGCAGGTCCACGCCGTTTACCTGTCTCACACACACACACACACACAAGCCATGACTGTTTACACCTGAAGACCCAGTGTTGCTAAGGATTACATGACTCTGTGTGAAATGAAGAAAACTGTCATTACACTGAGGATCTGATCCCCTTTGTGCAGCTCTCCGCTGAGGTCAGCTGGACCGCCTGCCAGGATGAAGGAGATAAAGATCCCCTCGCCATCCTCTCCTCCAACGATGTTGAATCCCAAACCTGTGGAGCCTCGGTGGATCAAAACTCGACGAGGCTCTCTGAAAAAGCGATGAAGGAGAGAGTAAAGTGACGGGAGCAATTATACAAACACCAACAAAATAAGTTTTATAGCGCTAAAATGCCCCCAATTAATAATTAATAAACAAGATAAAACTGCAGTTCAAGGATCATTGCTCACCTGGGAATATCATCATCTCCCATCATGCCGTGCAGAACAGGAGAAAACCGACTCGGTGAGGTGGGAGTGAGGGCTTGCGGGTAATCAGATCCAAGATAGTTTGGGTGGCTAAGTTCAGTATCCATATGGGAATATGCTGGAAAAATAAGCACATAACCAAATGAGGTGTAATATACCAAGCACGTGGATCTGATTGTACTTTAATTTTCACGCAGACTTCTTCTATGCTTTCAGGTCACGGGAACGCACTGCAACTTAAGAAAACACCAGAAAAAAATGCTGTAAAAGAACAGAAAACACAACGGAAAAAACAAATCTGTGTTTTTGGGGAGAAAATAACACAACAGAAGTGACCAAACAATGCACTGAGACACGTTTAAAAGAAACAGAAGATTCATCAGTGTTGTGCAAGAGAAAAAAGTCAAGCTAATGTGTGTTTTAATCGCATGATTCATATAATACTGTAGATACATGATTGCTATTAGACATTTACTGTTAGCTTGCTGTTACATTCCTAAGTTTTTTTGTCCCAAAAATCACTTCTGTTGTGTCTTGTGACGCCTTTTTGTGAGATTTGTATTTCTGTTGTGTTTTATTCACTTTTTGTTGTGTTTTGTGTGCCTTTGCAGTGTTTTTTTTGTGTGTGTGACCTCTGAGGGACCTCCGCAGTTCTCACTTTGTAGAGAAAACTGGTAGAAACTGGTCCTGAACTGAGCTTTCACTATTCATAGAAATCCCACAGTCATCTCGAGCACTTAATACAACTTTTTCCTCCCTCTGTTCTATTTTTGACAGCTGTTCCCATCGTAGAGGAGAAAGAACAGGACTATCTGTGACAAACATTTTTGGTCTTGTTTTTGATAACCGTACTCAAGTTCTCTTTAACACGGGGTGTAGAAATTTTGGCAGAACGATGGAGGCTTACTGCTGGTGAGGTCTGGAGGGTTGTACGAGTTGGTCAGGAACAGGTTGTTGGGCTTGGCCACCCTGAGGTACACCACCTCGGCTGTGTTCTTCAGAGCCCCCACCGCATCCTCGTGCATCACATCCTCCAGACACACGTTGTTCACCTGATTGTTCACAGCAAACAAGGAAAGACAGGTAAGGTAAGAAAGTGCAAATAAGAAGGCCATCGCCCCTGTGACCTCGTTATGTGTGATCCAGCAGCGCTCACGGATTAGATTTAATAGAGAAAGACATTTAGCAGCGAGATTCCAGTAATGAAAGCAAAATTGCAGTTTAGTCTGTGGATAGTTAATACACGTTAGGAAAAGATGTTAATAACATTAATTTTTAATGGTAGAACAATAACTTTTAAGTGATTTATTGTAACAGAGACCAGTTTGAATAATACGCTAAGTGAAGTTGCATTTAGCTCCATAAGGTACAAGATAAATTGGAAAAATGTTCATATTTTATGAAGCATCCAGCAGTCTGAGTCTTTTGAGGTCCTCTCACCCTCAGCTGGTCATGGTGGATTGTTTCCTGCCTCACTAAGCCTGGTTTTGCTAGAGGTTTCTTCCTGTTAATAAGGGGGTTTTCCTTCCCACTGTTGCCAAGTGCTTGGGGTCATATTTGGTAGTCTGATTGTTGGAGTTTTTCCTCTATTATTTCCAGGTCTTTACCTTACAATGTAAAGTGCCTCAGGGAGACTGTTGTTGGGATTTGGCACTATATATAAATAAATTAGAATTTAATTAAACTCGATATACATAAGAAAAGCAATTTCCTCCACATTCAGTCAGTCTACTGTTAGTATAACCAAACGGTTTGTCAAATGTAGAAAAATTGCATCAGTCACACTTAGCAAACCTATCCAGATGGGACTCTGTGGAGGGCTGGTTCTGGCTCAGTGACCTCATGTTTGACACCTCTGATGCAGACATTAGAGTATAAATTGCTAAACTGAAATTGGTTTAGATGGGACGGGAAATACAGAGAGAGAAATAGTTGGAATGACATGTAGAGACAAGTTCCAGCTGGGTGAGAGTTAAATCAAAGAAACTGTGGCTGCGTGGTGTTAACTGTAGGTTACAGAGAGATCACATAATGTATTTTTTTTTAACAAACTCACAGGGAACAAAAGCATGCTGCCACATCCCATTTCGAGTTAAAGCAACGGCTCAGACACCATTTAGTGGGAACAGCACCATTTTGAAGCTGGTGGTGTTGAGCTTTGTGTTCCCCAGCAGGTGGCAGTAATGCTGCTTAGATAACACTGGCATTGTTGTAGTTAAGCCTCACTCCATCCTACACATCTGTTAACATATTAATGGCTGTAATGTCAAACCATGAAAACTGATAGCTGTAATTTATCTTGGCTCTTGATACATCAGTGCCTCATATGTGCACAATGTGTGAGTGTGCATACGGGTGAACATGAGTCCATGTATGAGGACACATGTCTCCTCATGAAGGAAGCTATTTAATGTGTGAATGACTGACCGCTAAGATCTTGTCCCCAATCTGCAGACGCCCGTCTTTATGAGCTGCTCCGCCTTCAATGATCTTAGTGACATAGATGCTGTTATCTCCTGGTATGTGCTGGTTCCCCACCCCTCCAGCAATGCTGAAACCTAATCCTAAGAAAAGGGGGAGCAGAGCGTGAGCAAAGGAGGTGCAGGTTAACACAAAACAGATTTGCTAAATCCAGAGGGCACAGCTTAGCTGGTGCATGAGGCATCCGTAAGCCCACGCAAAAGCCTTGATGCTTCGCTCCAGTCCGCGCTTGCACATACCTTTGGGCCCTTTGATGAGCTTGATTTCAGTGACTTTTTCCGCCGCTGGTTTTCTGCGGAGAACGTAGAGGCGGACGATAGCACCTGCCTCCTTAAGAGCCTCCACAGCTTGGCTATGTGTCACCTCCCTCACGTCCACATCATTCACAAATAGGATGCAATCATTCACACTAAGAAATGGAGAGAGACAGAGAGAGACTGTGGGCGCGATAGGAAAAAATACTGCATGAGTTTTTGTTTTGGTGAAGAAGTTTGGGTGTAATCCTCCACCAGACGAGGTCAGGAACAGTCAATCTCCAGCTACAGCCATGCTGGGGATCCAGTTCCACTGCAGCCTTTTCTTTTCTCCAGTTCCCAGTGACTAAGATTAAAGAGAGTATAATCTCTTGCTCTATTGATTTAGCACCGGGGGAAAGCTGCAGTATAGCTTCTTTGTGTTAACCATTCATAAAAAATGATGACAACTTGATAGGTGAAGCAAAAGTGACAGCCTGTGTGTACAGGAGAAGCTGATTTTCAGCGATGAAATTGCTATTTTCAGACACGCTTTTTTTTTTTTTTTTTCCCCCTCCAGGGCCATATTCTCATGATTCCATTCATGTATTCAAAATGTATTTTATGGCCATGAAAATGATGATGCGTAAATAGGACTGAAATTATTCTTGCAGGCTGCCGGAGCTTTAACCACTGAAATACATCAC
>VOQK01028623.1:0-12072 GCA_015052645.1 Benitochromis conjunctus | reverse complement strand
CTATAGCCAAATCCAAAGGGACCCAATCACAGCTGACATCTTCATGCAAATGATGTTACATCACCGAGCTGCATATTATCTGCGAGGCTGCATGTAGGGAAGATTTAAAACATTGTCATTGTGCAGTGCAGTTTTTATCATGTTTTTTTTAGCCTCCACAGAGCATCTGTATATATTTATCGATGCACTGTGTTGATTTAAACACAACCTTAATTAAACGTGTGTGTGTGTGTGTAGGGGACTAAATATTCCAAATAACCTTAATAAATCTGCAAAAAAATTAATAAATCACAGCGGCCTTTGAGACATTCAGTTTGATGGAAGAACCTCTTAACAACCATCTTACAGTAAGCAGATAGTAGCTTAATTAAAGGCCAAGGGCAAAAAAATATATACTTGCATTCAAGCAAATATGAGCATTTTCATTAGGTCTTCTTCAAACTCATCATTCCAGATGGAGGTTTATAGGTCAAGTGTAAAGAAGATGATGCGTCCGTGTTAAAGAACAGTCACAGAAATTGATTCTAAGTGTTGTTTTTTCTACACAGAAAGGCAAACTCTGTACTACATCCTCTTATGAAAGTGGCAAAACATGCATATTATTACATATTCTTGTAATAAGCTTGATTAGGCAAGAACAGCTCTTTTTCTTCCAAAAATATGCCGCAGCTTGCCGCTACATGTTTTGTCCATTAAGTGAGAGTGTGGAGATTTATGGCACTAACCTTGACACACAAACCACATTTTAAACTTCCTTTTCCATATTATGAGTTTAAAGTGGGAACTCGTTTGTCATATACAACATATTTAAGCCTCACTTTACTTCTTTTCAACATGGCATCAAAATGCAAAAAGACCTTTAAACATGTTGGGGAAAGAAAATACAAACTCTTAGCTAGGCTAAGACATGCCTTTCTTGAATTAAACAGACAGATGCTCTCGCATGAAGCGCTGAAGCTGAGCAGGCTCAACAAGCAATGGGTTATGTACAGTACTGTGTTACATTACTTTGCACTTAAAAAAGAAGATGGGAGGCTTTGCTTAAGCCTCTGCTACTCTTGTCTTGGGTTTGGGAATGTATGTGCATACAGACTGGATTTGTGTTTATTGTAGCTCGCCGTGTGCGGTCTTACCTCAGCCGTCCATCCTGAGCTGCAGCTCCTCCAGGTATGATTTTGGTGATGAAGATGCTGGGGTCGTCGCCCACATGAGGGTTGTCTGTTCCCCCTGCTATGCTAAAGCCTAGGCCTGAGTTACCCTGCAATTCAATGCAAACAAAACACACAGTTATCTACGTTCATGTGAAAGAGAAAGTTTTCCTGTGACTCCCTGTGAAAAAACCACAGCTCTCTTAAGGTCTTGCAACAGCATTTTAATAAGGCTGATGTGTGTACTTTAACTGGGACATTACGGTACTTTACTTTTCTCTTTTTCAGCCATTCTGTTGAAGATTTGCTGCTGTGCTTGGGATCATTGTGCTGTTTGGGCTTTAGCTCACATTTGACTCTAGATTACTTTAGTAAACATCAGAGTTTATGTTCGACCCAATGACAATGAGGTGCCCGTTTCCCGTGGCTATAAAACAAGGCAGTGCTTGACAGATGGCATGAGGTGTCAGGTGCTGATATGCTGTGTTTGGTTTGGGCCAAAACTTTCCACTTTGGTTTGTTTGCATACAACTTTGCAAACCTTTACAAAGCTGCGTTGCCATGTCCTTTTTAGAAAGAAGAGGATTTCTCCTGGCAACTTTTCCAAACATGCCATACTTGTTAAGTCTTTTTATAACTGTACCGTCATCAGCCTAACATTTAACTCTTTGATCTTTGGAAATTTCTCTGAGCACTGCACAGTCTGACCTTGGGAAAATTACAGCACTGTGTTAACACACACCTGAGTGCTCCAGACCAGCAAACTGTCAAAACTTGTGCTTTTAAATCACTTAATCAAGTGCATTTGATTAGTAGCACCTTGCTGCTACTTAATTCTTAAATCCAAATCGAAGCAGTAAGACGGTACTTACTTTTTCACTTCATCAGCTGACAGTTTGTGTTTCCATGTCTTTTAATAACTGGATTAGCATTTACAGATAAATCACTCACAGCACTTTTACATTCATGCAGTCATACAACGCTTGACTTTGACTCGCTCTACTTTTTAACCACAGTTGTCCATACAACTAGACAAAATATGTAAATGTGTAATGACATTTAAAGGATCAGATCATGACACTCACTCTCTCCAGTGTGATTTCCTCATACTCGATTTCGCCTTCTGTCCCATTCACCTGTCAAGAAGACATCGGTTTAAGGACTGTGTCCCTGTAGGCCATTTTTGTTACAACCAGTCAGCTAATTTTTATTTCTAGCATTAGTCCTGTGGATTGGATCATCATGTGTGGACTAGTGACTGCCGCACTATTCTTTCAGGCCCATTCTTCCTTCTGGAAGAACAACTTGGCTCCACATCGGCGTTACCGTTGCAATTACAGTTCAAGGGGACGAGGGGATTTAAGTAACTTCAAACTTCAGTGTTTTGGTGTCTGACCTAGAAAACAACTTCTCTTAATGTCGTAGTTGCGCAAAAATGCTGCTGCTGCTCTGTGATTGCAGGCATTTCCTCATTCTCTGCACGACTCGTGATGACATGGTCACTGCTTTTCGTTACAGATATGCCATCATTTCAGAACTCTGAAGCAAATTAAAGAGTATTTCGATTCTGCCAAATTTATATCAAACAAAGAAAGCTAATTTAATTAAAATGGGAGTAAAAATTCATCAGCGTTACCATGCAGATTAAAACAGTGTGCAAAGCCCTACCTGCAGGGTGGGAAAGAAGTGGAATTGAACTGATAATGTACAATGAATATGAAGGCAGTTAAGTTAGCCATGTGGTTAAACCTAACGTAATAATACAATAAAGGGAAGATTAAACATAATCCTTACATATGGGGAGCCATCGAGTGTGTCAGTGTTCACGACCACTGGAGGAGTGTTTCCCTGGAGGCAGAGAGAGAGGAAACATTATTAAGAAATAATGGCAGAAATTCAAATGTGAAGCAAGTCCCGGCTGAGCTCTCAGTGTACCCTTGAAACCTGCAGTCGCAGCCAAGACTGATGACCATTTTAGCTGTAAGCTGTGATGATGCTGCTCTCACTATGCTTTGGTTATCACTCTGCTAAAGGATAGAGAGCATTGCTCCTAAACCATTTGTTATCATCCATCCATGATGGACACAGAAATAATTCACGCAGGCCCTTATACTCATGGCCGTGGCTTTATTTGTGCTCTAGCTGCTAGTTGATTTACAGAGCTGATGCACTAAATGGTCATCTCATGAATATTGCGAATATATGCCTCCTGCCCATCGTTTCAAAACAAACATCTCAGTATTTCATACATATGGCAATTTCTGTGGCGAGTCGGAGGATGATGAAGACACAGTAAACTGGTATAATGACAATGACACACAACATGATTAGCCCATTTAGTATAATGCCAGCTCACTCAACGCTCGGCGATTCTGTCCAAAACCATACCGCAGCAAAGCTCACAGACCCAGATTAAACCACAGCATTTCAACAAGTTATCCATCAGGAACAAAGTGGTGCAGAAAATAACACAAGAAGCAGCTAATCAGTGAGTGGACAGGATTTTTGGTGTGGATGTGGGTTGGATTTACTGCCAAGACTTTTCTTCCAGCTCACCTGAATTGTCACAGTTTACCCACGCTCTTTCATTTAACTTCAATTTCAGTCATATAGCACCAGCTCGCCACAGCAGACATCAACATTGCACTCTCATTCTTTCATCATTCTTTCTGGGATTTACTCACATCTTCAGTCTATCTGACGCTGTAAGATGCGAATACACTGTTGACTGACTCCCTGTGCAAACTCCATTGTTCATTTTTTTTGTTACTGTTCTTTAGCGCACACTGATTAGCAAGGGGAAGACACTGTGCATCCAAAAGTGCTTACAGAAAAGCAAACAGCAGCACAAAATCAGCCTGCTGACCTTCACAGACCTGACAGCTCTGACACACACAAACAGCTACGCGGCCAATCCAAACACAAGCGCTTTCAATAATATGGCTTCACAATCCTAGCCGGCGATCTTTATGGGATGCAAAAGGAAGTTATTTGTTTACTCTCTCTAAGACATTCAAGTTGAGCCAGAGGAAGAAGTGTTATCCGTTCATTTCTATTTTCTCTGAAAACAACATCTGGATGTGAAACACTGTAGAAATACATTATAGCAGTGCAGCAGCTTTTCGGCAGACTTTTAACAACAGGCATTTTGACTGATCACAGCAGGAAATGCAGATAATTTACATTTATTTGTAATGGTTCAGTTTCATTAAGCGTTCCACGGCGCAGCAGGAAAAGTGCAGGGGTAACTAATGACATTAATGAAGCCTTTGTTTCACTCTGTGTCCCAGAGCTAGCATGCACTATAACAACATCCGGGCACAGCAAAATTATTTCATTAATAACATTATTTATATCCGAGGAGCCAAAAAGTTCAGTGAAGCCTGCTCCTTTTAAACATGCTGGATGTGTGGAATGGTGCCGACGACTCTGGCAATTTCACAAAACGTCAGTCCTCCTAAAGAAAAGACACAAATCTCTTCTCTTCTGACGAGTGTTTCAACTGCTCACTGTCTGATTGCAGCATTGCCTGTGCACAGCTTCATCACGCACGGTAGCTGCATCCAGCGGTGCTACTGAACATTACGTCAAATTCATCCTTATCTGGAGAGAGAAATAATGAGTATAGCTAGCAGAAATCTAAGCCTAGTGCAGGCAATTTCCCTGCAGGGATTTTGACAGAGCTCTCTTTCTGTCTCTCCGCTCTGTCAAGTCTTTCGACATCAGGGCTGTTAGGATTTACAATGTTTGGCTGCTCTTGCCCACCTATATTTTAACACCACCTATTCAGCCAACCCTGGCACGGCGGTATAGGCAGCACCGCCATCCATCAGCAAACAGACCCTAATGCATTTACTTTACATGCAGCAAGCTCGTTTCCACAATATGCATGTTGAGATGAACAAAACAAGAAAGAAGCAGGAGAATTAGCAGTCGTTTGTGTGCTGCTGTGATTTCAAAACTTCCTAAATAAAATAATATATTTCAGTAATCTTACATGCGCTGTACTGAAGCCAGAAAGAGAGCAGCAGGACGGTGAATTAGTGCTTTTTAATGAGCTTTTGTTGCTCATTAACAACTGTGAATCAGCGAGCTGCTGGCAGGTTTTGTGAAGTGTTTTGTAGTATAAGACTGTCATTTTTTTTAGGTGCCTGGTTAGAAGTTTGGAGATTTTTTTCTGCCTCTCCAGTTGTGTCTGTTTTTTTGTGCAGGAAACAAGAGCGTTTAACTTCATCGTTATGCACATTTCTCATTTACCGCCTCCTTTAGTCATACGTATGTGGTGTGCTTGATTGCTTATTGGCTGAAAGATTAAACTGCAATTCAAGTAGGACTCTGCAAATTTGCATCACTACTCACACACGGCCTGAGCAGAACTTGATTAGTATTAGCAGATCTGATTACTCAAGCTCACTATGATTAAAATGTCTATTTGTGAAGTTGCTGAAAAAAAAAAATCAAATAAATCCTGGTGCCTTTTAAATAACACAATAACACAATGCACACACTTTAAAATATTTAAATAACAAAACACACCAATGTGAGACATTTTCATCAAAATCTGTGCAACTCTGCTGAGGTGGATTCATGCAAACAAACAAACATGAAGGTAACACATTTAAAACATGCCTACCATTTTACGATGTCGACGTTTCTTTCCCTTTCGTACATTGTTGAGGAATCGGCAGCCCATCTTTTTGGCGTACCACACAGACATGAACATCGTGCTTCTTTCCTTAGATTTCAGTCACTGATATTCAATATCACACCCTGTTCAAGTCTTACAACGACATACAGACACACTGAGAGTGTGGTCAAGCGATTTCTTTTAGAGTACCCTCTGCAAGCATCTTCGTTCAAATTCACCACAAAGTACCACCAAGGTATTGTTGCCAAGCGAGCCATTAGGTCTAGGCCCTGCCATAACAGTTAGCGTCCCATCCACAGTGGATCAATTAAAACGTATCTGTTTCACCTGAAGATACTACACTTGAGCTTTACGTTTAACTTAAATCTAATCTACCCCTGCTGGCATGCTCAAGACATGCAACGAGTTCATATCCAGAATCACACAAAGAGCACAGCTCAGTAATGTTTTCCTCTTGCTGAGTCGGTGCTGAAGATTTCATCCACCAAGGCTGAGGCTGGTCACTTGTTGCCAGTAAGTCTTGTTATTATCTGATACCTGATCATCCACTCTTCGGAAACCCATCAATCCAAAATAAAAAATGAATAGATCCCTTTATCCTCCATCCTCTCTGGTAGTGGACTACGATAGCCGTGCCTCCCTGCTACTGGTCTGTGCTCAGAGAGAACGCAGTTCACATTTTCTGCTGCTACTGTACTGTACCCCTCCCATCCCTGCTGCTGAGAGAAAGAGGAGCAGGCAGGAAAGTTTGATGGCAATTACTTAGCTGTCTCTCTGTATAATGTCTACGCTGGCGATGTAAAAGGCTGAGGAATTATACTTTGACTGAACTTAAGAAGGACAAGTGGCTCAAACTGGCCTCCCTTTTTTCTTAGGGAACACTCGACACTGAAAGGTTTGTAAGTACTGTACCAGTTCTAGTAAAAAGAATGAAGCCTGAACACAGTAGTGACAGCTTGGGTGGAAAAAAAAATGAAGCTTGTCATGTGACATTTTTGCAAGACCTGAGCTGTTTTTGAAACTGTGTGTGTGTCCATAAATTAGGGACCTTCAAATTAGATTTTGATTTGCTATGTGAAGAGAAGCTGGAGCAGTTGCGTAGCAGCGTTCGCAGATAATGAACAAATCCTCCTTTTAATTTATTAAATTTATTTAATTTCAGCTCAATATTTGTGTCTCTTCTGCTGATTCGCGGCTCTCGTTTGCTCGCTGTTTCACCGTGTCAGCTCTGCTTCATTCTGACATGCACAGAGTGGTGAAGACACACACAGGGTGAAACACAGAGGAGAGTAGCAAAAACAGCAGCAGAGAGTGGCTGGCCTAACATTTGTTTATTTTGGTTTAAGATGCCAATGGCCTCAATGTGATATTTTTTTTTTTGCAGCTTTACTGCAAATACAAATTATTTTCAAGTTGGGCAATCAGCAGAAAACATCATTTTACATAAACTTATCAACAATGCAGCTGCCTGCATTTTCGTTTTATTATGACGAATATAATTATGTTGAAAATAACATTGACTATAATAATATTCTCTCCAGACATCTGTAAGGACCTTATTGAAGGACCTGTCATCACTATCGACAGCAATACAAATACAAATACAATACAAAAAGAAGAGGGTGTGTTTTTTGCCATTTATTTTTCCTTTACCTTGAATAATTAAACAGGACGTGAAGTTACTATGAAAGCACACAACCGCGTACAGAAAAAAAGGCTTAAATGATTCTTTTTCCAAGCTTGCGCAAGCTCTCTCTTTCAGAAAGACAGATGGATTGGCAGGCGTGAAATATATATGCACAAGCGCATGCACGCACACTGAACAGACTCAAGTAAGGACATGCTGAAGGACAAGCTGTCAGCAAATGTTCTCATTCTGTGAAATAAAATCCCTCCATTTACCTATCTAATATTTTCGCCCTTCTGGAAGGCCCTTTCTATCCTTTTCGTCGCCATTCAGCATGAACAGCTCTCTCATCCTCTTTCAGCCTTTTTTTTTTTTCCTCCCCCTCTTTCTCTCTCCCCTCCGCTTCCCAAAGGACCTGAGCTGCGGCTGCACAGTAATTACACTGAAGCTGCAGGGACGTATTTAAACATTTATTAAAGAAAAATAGGGAGGATGGGAAAATGAAGATGGAAACCAGATACTGACCAGACAAGAATGGAGAAGAGAAAGGGGGAGGGTATAATGGAGAGCTCTTGGGGAATCACTACAGAAACGTGTAACTGATCCTTACGTTAAAAACAAACTGTCTTTTTTTTTTTTTGCAAAGTGTCAGACACGTGTCAGAGGGTTTAACTGCTTTGTCTGAAGAAGGATTTGTCTGATTTGCGCTGCGTACTGCGTCTGTGGTTGGAGACAAGAAAAGCGATATGCATCCTTTTTCATTAGAACTGAGGGAGTATAACAAATGGGTTGGTGGGAGTCTTCAGTAAGCACTTACAGCCTTCTGCTTCTCACTTTCAGCTTGTCAGGTGAAGGATTAATGGCAAAGATAAGCACTGTGTAGAGTTTTTATCTCAACAATTCAAAACTGTCACAATAAAAGTACCTCATACATTATTAAAGAAGCCTACCCTAGGATGTTTTTTGTTTTGTTTTTCATTTTTAGACAGATCTCTGTCTTTAAGGAGAATTATATAAGAGAAGGAGAGCAACAGCAGTGCTTTCAGGCCAGTTCATTCAGAGTATATCGAATCAGATGAAATTTAAAAACACAGTTATTGCTTTTGTTCATGATTGTATGTGAAGTTTGCTGCTGAAGCACCGCAGATTTATTAAGGCTGGGGTTTTTTTCAAGATAACCCTCTAAAAGTATTATTTTCATATAAATTTGTAATAAGAAAACAATGAGTGAATTCTCTTCCTAAAGAAATCTCCACGTGTTACTGACTGCATACAATGTGAAAGAAAAAAGCTTTTATTTGCTGCGATTGCTGTTAGACCATGAACTTTAAGTAAACCAACAGCAGATAAATAAAAGGAGAGCAGTCAACACATCAGCTTCTATGTTTATGCGGGCTCGAAGAGTCACATTGAGTAAGAGGCGGGAAGATTCATCAGCATGAGCGCAGATCGATATGAAAAGTTCTGCGCAGTGTGAAGAAGGAAAAAAAAAGATTTCTAATTACATTACCAGATAAGTTAAAAAAATGGATGTCATTTGAAGCTAAAGCACCTCTTTGCTAAATCATGTACATAACCCAAAGACCTTCTATTACTTGCCAAACCATTGCAGTGCTTCCAGAGACAATCCTACCCATAAATCAATGGGCCCTGGAGTGGTACTGGCAAACCCCACACCATTAGAGCAATAAAGACACAGACTGACGATATCGCCTACACATCAATGACAACCACACGGGCATTACATTGGCTGCAAAGACGTCCACACACAATGGCATTGCCGCAATGCATCTTGAAGACAGGACACACTTAACCCGACCAGTGGGGGAAAATTGAGTGCATGCATCAACAGAATGCAGTGCTTCTGTGCATGTTTGAAGGAACGCATACAAACACATTTTTCTTACTGATGACTTCATGCTGGAGGCTGCGCGGTCTCCCATATGTTAAACAGTTTAATTCTAAGCATTTGTTATTAAATGTATTGTGTTCAAAGTCAGGGCAGGCCCACAAAGACAAAGAATGACGTATAGTTACAAGAGTAACTATTTGTTCGAGAGACACGAAGAGACTGAAAGCCAAATTCCATAGTGCACTTATTTCAACGATCCTGTCTTTTTGCTTTTAAAGTAATTATGTAGCAGCTCATTTCTAATGTTCAGATTTTCGACTAATAGAAACACAATATAATATTGTGTGTCTTTTGTTCTGTCTTCCTCCCCTCACCCCCAACTGACCAGATGGATGCCCACCTCTGAGCCTGGTTCGGCCATATGTTTCTTCCTGTTAAAAGGGAGTTTTTCCTTCCCACCTTTGCCAAAGCGCTTGCTCAAAGGGGGTCAAAGGGGGTCCTTTGATTGTTGGGGTTTTCTCTTGGTTACCTTGCAATATAAAGCACCACGAAGCGACTA
The DNA here is from genome assembly GCA_015052645.1 of Benitochromis conjunctus. Classification (NCBI taxonomy): domain Eukaryota; kingdom Metazoa; phylum Chordata; class Actinopteri; order Cichliformes; family Cichlidae; genus Benitochromis; species Benitochromis conjunctus. The sequence continues at coordinate 2,238 of VOQK01028623.1, read as the reverse complement.
CTGTTATGATTTTTGTGCTATATAAATAAAATAAAATAAAATATCTTAATAAAAGGTTAGGAAGGAACAACTTCTCAGTGAGTGATAGATACATTTCTGTACCATTATGTGCACGTTTCGCCTTGCAACTGCGAGCAACACATTGTGCATGATGCAAATACAACCTCTCTGTTCATAAAAATGCTTTATAGAGGAAGCGGGACAGCCAGTTTTTCAAGGTTATGAAAGTTGAGTGTGCACGGTCTAACACTGACACCTACAGGTTTCAGTCACCCCTTGCAAAATCTCCGCGTCTCTGTCTGTCCATACCCATGCCACAAAGGTTTAGCAGTTGAACACTGAAGGTTTAGCAGTGACATACATCAGGATTAATTCTGACTTTACATATGTCTCTTGACCACATAGATATTTTTCCCATTGTGGTATGTGTTTTGGGATTGTTGAGAAATATGAACTTCTAAACATACAGAAATACTATAGTAGGTTATGTGTTGTTTAATTAAAGCCTAGGAACTGAAATATGCATGTAGCAACAGATCTGAGCCTTACAGTGTGATTGAATTTTCAACATTTGAAAAACTATTCAGTTCCAGTTCTGTGATTTTAGTCCCAAAAATAGCCACTGAGTACAAGCAGAACAAATCTGTTAGACAAAGGAGATCTGAATGACAGTGAGCATAAAGCCGCTGATATGATCAGAAACAGATGACCTCATACTCTGGCAGTACAGATAAAATGGTGATGAATGGGCAGCTGTCTCTCTGCAATCAGACAGCCAGCCAAAGACACGAAACAAAGATAAAAATCACACTGATTATGATGACTGACGATGATACTGGTAACTTTCACGTTGATGGACCAGCACGGATTGCTGTGCTCTTACCAGTGTGGAAACAGCGGAGGTGTACATTGGAGTGTGTCCCGTAGACATCAACACAGGCTGCAAAACAACAGAAGCAGAGGGTAATTGTGCAGGCCTTGTACATGGGCACAGCGAAGAACAATGGGTACCTCTCAGTCTTTTCTCTTGTGGCGATTGATGTCGTATACTTCTAAGAAATCCTAAAAGCAGGCCTTGAATGTGACAGTTAAAGGGCCCCAACTGTAATATACTGTACTACAGTGTTTAAAGTAAAATACTTGTTATATGCAAAATCTTAAAAACAGTGTACCACACAGACAGCACATCGTGAAACATCGATTTAAAATTGTACACTGACCATTTATACAAGCATCAGCTCTGACGATGGATTAACGCAGAACAGCGATCAAACAATCAAACAAAACAGCTTACACAGTGACACAGATGGACTGTCTCTGCTAGTCACTGATAGCTTATTTATGACAGAGTAAAAAAACACTGAGGTACATATAACCAATAAGAAACAGTGGGACTGTCAATGCTTGTTAAAGCAGAATGGATTACACTGCACAGCTGAAGTTCTAAACAATCCACCATGTGCCCATAAATTTTACAAACAGCAACACTGCAGCATTTTCACATGTCAGGAGACCCGTTTCCTCCCACTGGAAAAGTTTTATATTACAACAAAGCATGTAATTAAAGTATGAATGTTAGGACAGCTGCATTTGCTCATCCAGTACGGGACTTGTTAGGTTGATTCATGTCGGTCTGTTATTAACAGACATTATCTGTCTTTGTTAATATAGACACTGCTTTCTATTCAGCGCTTCACTGGAAATGTTTTGTCTTGCTAAATGGCAAATAAGCAGTCACATCAAAGCTGAAGAGTCAACGAGTCAACCTTTCTGCTGCCAGCCCCCAGTCACAAGAATGTGAGGTGGCTGCAGCAGGGGGTAGGTAGTGTGGAGAAGGTTTATAAAGATGGAAACGTAAAACTTGGGAAATGTTATTGATGAAGGCCAGGCATGGCAGTGTTGTTCAAAAAGTAACATATCAGTTCACGAGAGCCCTCAGGGGATACTGTGTGATGACACAGTACGACCACATGGAGTAATACAGTGCAGATAAATCAGACATTGTCATCATAGTTATACTGCAATTAACCATTATTGTCTTTGTCTGTGAAGGTTCTCAGTCATCCAGGTCATCGTAGTCTAAGGAGCTTGGAAAGAAAAAAGCAAAAAAGCGTCTGGACTTCTTTGAGTTGCTTGAAGAAAAGCTCAGGAGAGTCTTCTCCAAACACGACATCCCAGTGTATTTCAGACCCAGCCACACACTCAGACAAAAACTGGTGCATCCTAAAGACAAAACTC
>VOQK01028621.1:0-13715 GCA_015052645.1 Benitochromis conjunctus | reverse complement strand
TTGCTAGACTTTACAGAGCAACTGCTTTTGTACTTCTGGTCCACAAAAACACACCGATTAAACAACCCAGTATGATGGCAAAACGTGTAACAGACAGGCCGGTCCAACCGTGTCCATTTCACACGTTACCTCTCCAAAACATGAAATGGACACACATGCAGAAAATGCATTACCAGCAGGGGGAGCTAATATATTTAAAGCCACGAAGTCGGCAGTGAGCAAAAAATATATTAAGTACATTCCTTAATTGTCAGAATCGATTAGTATCTATATACGTATAAATGTTAATAATGTCTGTTTAAACACTTCCCCGTGATTATTTTCATGTTGCCTTGAAATAAAATATCCCCCTCTGCTGTTACTGGAATTTACTGCATGCGTGTACATTTCACGTTTCGGAGGGGCAAAGAGTGAAATGGACACAGTGGACGGGCGTGTCTATTACACGCTTTGTTGTGATATTCGGTTGAATTAAAATGCCACCAGTCACATGTCACTGTCAACCCCCTTCAGCCTCCTGCTGTCCTCCCCTCTCTGTTCTCTTTTTTACACACCCTTCTATTTTATAGCCTTTCATTCCTCCCTCCGTCATCACTGGCGTGCCTACAGGGGACACTGCGTACTTCCCTGAGGAAGGAGCTGACCACATCAGAGCCTCGCTCCTCTGGACACAGTTAGCGCTCTCAGCTGTCTCATCATTCTGGCTGTGCTTTGCTGGGTTAGCAACAAACGGGAACTAGAGCAGACACTTATGGGCTGCAGTGTTGTCTATGGGACAACAGGGTCCAATATTTTCTTTGCCTTTTTGCTCTCAGTGCTTCTTCCTCTCTCTCTTTCTCTCTCCATGTGTCACTGAAAGAACATCTCCACGGCTGGACTCAATTTCCTCCCCAGTGAAATGTCCCAGGGCCAGAGCTGGAGATGGATGGGTCACCTGTTTGTTCATTTGTCTGTAGGGGCTGCATAGAAGTGCATGTGTGTGCTTAATACCTTCACAAACTCTGGTGTCCAGGTTGAGGGCAAAGCCTCTTGAACATTCACAATGGAAACTACCAAACGTGTTGATGCACCGTCCTCCCTGGCACAAGCCGGGCAATTCCTGACACTCATCGATGTCTGTGGGAGACAGAAAGGGAAAACTCAGCACCACTGTGGGCTGGTGTTTCTGTAAGTATACCCAGGGGTAACCTCAAAAACAAAAAAAGGCATAATAGCATGTTGCTACAACCTTCCAAGATGACAGTGATGGGGTTTGGTCTGAAGCCTTCCCCACCAGGACACAGAGTCTTGTACTGAGCTGTAACACAAAACACAGAAACGAATTACATTAAACAGCAAGAGCTGCACAGCACACAAGCATGCATCAAGGGTGCGTTATAGCAGAATTTGTCAGTAATTGTGGGCTCGCAGTGAGCTCCGATGAACTGAGGTGCCTGAAAAAGACATTTATCGTCATGCACTTGTTCCCTTTCGTTTTCTGTCGTGCTTTTTCTGATCTCAGCCACAGAGCCCAGAGGACCGGACATGACTGCAGCTACTCAGAATTACTAAGCGAAAAGAAAAAGGTTTTGTTCTCGTCACAGAAGCAAACAGTTCCCTGAGCTGAAAAGGATGAGTCATTCCCTGTAATGTTTTGAAACATCTGTTGGCAATTTTCAAATAAGTTGCACAAAGCTGTCTCATCTTTACCAGCAACAGCAATTACAGCAAACACACTCATCGCATGGCAAGAGAAGCCAGCATGTGAGTCTGTATGTAAGCAAAGCAGCTAGTTTGCGCCTGGTGTACTCGGGCATATTAATATATTTTGATCTTGGGTAGGATTTTTCACATTAGTTTGCAGATGCCCTTAATTTGAGGAAATTAAGGTCTGTTTGGTTTACCCTGCCACAAATAGGTCGATTTGACAGGATTATTGATTAAACATAAACACCAAATCTTTTTCTTTCCTCTACATTCAAATCAATTTTTTTTTTACCTCAAATCAAAACAGCCAACAGCTAACAAGCCACCCAACCCCACCAACAAGAATACAGGGTGAAAAGTAAAGCCAACAGGGGACTGTCAAAAATTGCATTTCCAGGAGTGACCACTTCAGGCAGGGTCCAAAAGCTTAAGAGCTGAAGAGCATATATAAAAATGTTTACATCCTGGAGAGGTGGAGGTATGCACTAGAGAGAAGAGGAATGAAAGTCAATAGAATCAAGGTGGAAAGGTGAACATGCAGTAGAGTAAATGTAGTGACGGTGCACAAGACAGGTGAAAAGGAAGTGCACGCACTGTGGAAACGATTGTCAAGGATGATTTGCGACAGAAGGATAGCAGTAAGAATATAAGGAAAGGTTAATAAGATGGTACATCAGAGGGATCAGCTCAGGTTGAGCAGTTTTTCAGACAAAGTCAGTGAGGCATAGCGGATATACTGGACAAAGGATGTTGAGTATGAAGATGCCAGGGAGGATGAAAAGAGGAAGACCACAGAGAAGTTTCATGGATGTAGGGTTGGTATAACAAAGGAGGATGCTAGGGATAGGGTGAGATGGAGCAACCCCTAAAGGTGGCAGCTGAAAGAAGAGGAAGACATCCTGGTGCAAAGACTGGTTTTGGGATCCATAGCTAATCTATCCCTTATGTCTTATCCCATAACTGTACTTTGACTGTGAGGTGTTTCACCTCTGCTCTGCTTATAGATTTGGAGCCTCATGGAACATTTTTTAATCCAGTTATCTGCCAAATAACATGTAGTGGTTTATGCACAACTGTAGCCTACTTCAAAAAGTCTTTGCTTTTTGGGTATGGTGGGTAAAATCCTAACATTTTATTTGTATATATTAATTAGCAGGTATGATGTGATGCACCCATGCAACCAGTGCATGGTTTCTGTTTTCTAATTCTGGTCACTAACCCCCCGAAAAAACCCAACATGGTGGCAGAACAAAGCATGACTAAACTGAACTGATCCAGTGAGGCAATTTTATTACGCCATCATTCATCAGATGTTTGTGTTGCCTGCCTACAGCTGAAATGGACAAAAATGTTGAATTGTGGAGATTTTTATCAAAGTAAGTAATGCTAGCAAAAATTTACCTTCTCGTGTACTATCACATGCCACTGAGTATGTCAGCTCCAAAAACACACGCTAAGGTTAGCTAATTATGCATTATATTAAGTCCAACCCTTTGGTATATTAAGGAAATGATCAGAGCTTCGGCTATAGAAGCTGCGGCTTCCAAGAGGTGTGTCATGCATGAGTATTTCTTGCTAGAGTTGACATACCTCGCAGTTGAACTGAAAACAAAAAGTACATAATGTGTGGTTACAAGGGATAATTTGATGACTCACTCGAGTTTACAGGCGGGCATAATTCACATGGATTTCCCCAGCCCTTGCCCATGGAGCAGCAACAGGATGCTTTGGAGACGCCAACTCCAATCTCATTGGAGCAGTCCAAATTTTCAGATGCATCTCCTCGCAAACGAACATCTCGAAAGCAACTACCAGAGCGAGTGTCTATACACAAACGCACACATAAACAGACACAGATTTTTTTTAGCTATAGTGGTTAAGCCTTTGCTTTGGAATTAGTTATATAACAAGCTAAGAACAATTCAAATATGCTCAGTGTTGCAGTCTCACCTACACAGCCCACTCGAGTGGGATTGAGTTCAAAGTCTGGTGGGCAGTTACAATGGTAGCTTCCAGGGATATTAACGCACATTCCATTAATACAGATGGTCGGGTCTGCACATTCATTGATATCTGAGAAAGACAAAGTAAAAGCCAATACTTTTATATGTATATAAATCCATAATCGTTTTCAATTTATTGTCAATACAAAAGCAACTGGATGGATCACAGAATGTGAAAGCTCTTTTCTTTACACATGTGCTGCACTTTTATATACTTCTCCTGTTTGCTGAGGCCTAAACACAGGAACACCATGGAGGGGAGCTGGACTCTTCTTACCTGTGCAGTTGCCTCCACTTCTGTCCAGTTCATAACCAATGTTGCATTTACATCTGAAAAGTCCTGGGATATTCTGGCACTGTCCGTTGACACAGATGTCAGCAAAGGTACATTCATCTATGTCTGTAAAAGAGAGAGATAAAGAGGGAGCCAGCTGTGAGTGATTAGCGGATCATGAGATCACAGTGGAAAACTGGCAGTCAGCTTTAGGAAGTGAAGGCCACTCACCTCTGCTACAGAATGACAGCTCTAGACATACTCAGACAGACATACGCACACATACACTATCAGAACTGTAGCCAAGGTTATGAAATTGTGCTCTTCCACATCATTACACTCTGCACAAGTCATTACTGTCCAGCTCCGACTGAGCTGATGGAGGGAGGACTGGACAGGTTATTTCAGGATGTTTGACACATCAGTGCAATGAGGTCAGTCTGCTCTTTCAATTGAATCCCACAGTGCATTATCACTGCACTCAGCATTCATCTGCAACAAGTTATAAATGTCTTCATATGCAGCTTACAAGAAATCCTACAACAAGTTAATATTTTATTCAGCCTTTGAGTAAATGAGCAGAATACATCCTGATTAAAATATCCTTAAAAAGAGTCTGCAGTTGAGATTCCCACATATGGCAAATCTGAATCATATGTCAGTATATTATGAAGGTTAGGAATCCAGAATTTATACAGTTGTGGTCAGAAGCTGACTTACATTCATCATGGGTTTGAGTATCATAGTAATTTTGGATTTTTAATGATTTCTTTGAACTGTTGTTTCTCCAGTATGAAATGATTGTACAGCATGCATCTTTAATGCCTTTAAAAAACAATAATTCATTAGACAAGTTTGAATTTATTTTGGATTCTCTCCAATCCACACAAGGGTTTTAAAAATATACATACAGGCAAAAATATATACATACACTCACTCATATCTTTTAATGAGCGGTGCTGTACATTGTCTTTTAAATTAGCACATTATCTTCTGGTTAGTGATTGTGATTTAATACAACCGGTAGCTTCTGGTAGTTGCCAGCATAAAAAGCATTTGTTTGACACCACCCATTGGATTGATTAAAACAACAACAACAGAACAATGGGAAAGTGCAAGGAATTCAGTGAAGATCTTAAAGGGAGAATTGCTTTTTGGCCATAATGGCAAGAGGTGTATGTTTGGAGGAATAAAGGTGAGGCTTTCAAAGCTAAGAAAACTGAACCAGCTGTCAAGCATGGTGGTGGTACCATAATGCTCATACTCTTGAGCTGTTTTGCCACCAGTGGTACTGGTATGCTGTAAAAAGTGGCAGAATAATGATGAAAGTGGACTACCTCCAAATTCTTAATTTTCACCTAAACTCAACAGCTAGACGGTTGAAACTTGGACACAATGGTATCTTTCAACACAGCAATGATCTTGAACATACATCGAAACTGGTTGTGGAATGGCTACAGCAGGCTAACCTTAGGCTTGTGGAATGGCTTTCCCAAAGCCCTGACCTCATCTCTATTGGATATATATGGACTACACTTGAAAGCCAAGAATGTGCCAGGAAACCAACCAATTTAAATGAATTCCTCCAATTTTTGACAAACGTCTGGTCAAGGTGCAACTTGCTAAGAGACATTTAACAAGATATTAGTGGGGGTCTATGTATTTAATTGGGTCTATACATATAAGTTTGACCCTGTAGGTGGTACTAGAGAAAACAAAAAATGTATTAAAAATTGTGCACCCAATTCTTGCTTGAGTCATTTTATACATATTTCTGTACATTGTTACTTGTATATACGAACTTCAGTTGGTTATGTATATAAGACCACTTTGTGTCCCCCTTCTATAATTTATATTCACCTGCTACAAGAGCCGTGTAACACCCAAATTTCTCATTCGTGGGATAATAAAGGTTTATTCTATTCTATTCTATTCTATTCTGTTAAAGGTGTACGCTGTACAATCATTCCACTCTGGAAAAAGAACGGTACAAAGAAATCGTCAAAAGCCCCAAATTACAATTTATGCCTACGATGAGTAAAATTCTGTCCACAGCTGTATGTTGTGTAAGCAGCTTGTGCATCTCAAACACTAATTTAAGGAATAAGACTGTTTTTAGAGCAGTCTTTTATTACAACTCTGATATGTAGCCTTTGTTATTCTGTAGTCTTTTTATGCTACAAGGAATTACACTGTAAGCAGGAAATAATGTTTGGACCTGTTTTTTCAAAGAATTCCTCCCACCCAGTTCATTTTATTCTCCAACACAAAGCTTAGATACAACCTTTAAACCAAATTGTAGCAGTTACACAACTGATATACACTCCTGAGTCAGATAAACATCTCATAGTTACGAGCTCACATGCTGTGATGTGTGCTGAAGTTTCAGAAGCGTGATGTTGAAACACTAAATTAGCAAGCAAACGTGAACAGAAAATCACGGCAAGTTCCATTGTTATTGTCAGTCCTTCGAAATGTTCTCACAGCCTAAATCACATTAATGCTCAGCATATTGCGCTCTTTGATGTCCAAAAATCCATGTAATTAGTAGGCAGCATCTGTTTGGATCTGCTATTTCCATAAACAGGAAAACAAAACAAACAAATAGCACCAAGCGATTTTTGGGTTTTGTTTCTTGAAACTGTCAACATAATTTAGGATGCGGGCACCGATTCAAATCCTGGGAACGATGATAGTCTGTGTTGTGTTGCCTTACCCTCACAGGCCTTGCCGTCAGGAGTGGTGATGAAGCCCATGTCACATTCACAGCGAAAGCCTCCTGGCAGATTCAGACAGTGGCCGTTTTCACACAGGTTGCTGTTCTCTGCACACTCATCGCTATCTGCATTCACACGCCCACAAAGAGTCAGTAAGCGCAAAATACATCCATGTATCTCATAAAAGGCTAAAGTGCGGATTAAGAAACTGATTTTGTATGTGTGACCTGAGCAATAGAATCCATCTCCAGAGAATCCATCCTTGCACACACATCGATAGGAGCCCATGGTGTTGAGACAGTCGGCATTGTTGCTGCACGAATGTGTCCCATTCGAACATTCGTCCAGGTCTGAAACACAACAAACGATTACTTTTCTACAAATGTCAACAAATTCATCCAAATATTGAGGCTAAGACTTGCAGTATTAAATCAATATCAAAGTAAAGACCATAGCAAAAAGCATAGGTTCGCTTTTCACAATTGCGCATCTCATACACAAGCTCATTCATTTCAGATGGTCCCTGTATTTTTACCATTTACTTGCACGTTCCAGGCCATCAGCCTTACCTGTACATTTGAGACCGCTGCCAATCCACCCCGGAGCACAATTGCACTTGAAACTGCCAGCCGTGTTGGTGCAGGTTGCATGTCTATCGCAATTATGGGCTCCAATTTCACACTCGTTGATATCTGACAAAGAGAGAAGAAGAAACAACATAAAGAAAAATAAATACAGGTCTGATGGTCCGGTGATTAAGGCCTGCTTTCTCATTCCAGTGGGGTTCTTGGCGCTGTGGAGTGAGTTGATGCTTGGTTTGATTTGTATAAAGATAGCAGCAGGAGAAGACAGGGCTAAGTCTTTCTGGCTCACTGTCTCTGTATATCAGAGCACAAGGCAACGAGGCATTGTCATGATCTCTGATACTAATGGCCTTGCTACAAAGGTTTAATGAGCGCAGCAAGTCTCTGGATTTTCATCATTCAAGTGTGTCCTGAGAGCTGTAAAACGGCCAAGAGGTAGAATGAACGCCTAATGCTGAGGCTTTGTTCTGTCTGCACCATCTGAACTAGTCCTCGCAGGTTATTTTAGGCAAAGATACCCCCTCTTACCCACAGACTTTGCACCTCTAATGTGAAGCTTCTGGAACAGCACATAACAACAACCCCCTTAATGTTCATGTTTGGGTTTCTCACCGCCCCAGATGTCAAGTGTGGAAATTTAATCTTTCCAAAACATCATTTCTTTAAATGTGATGTGGTAAAAGTGTGACGTGCCAACTCTACAAATAAACATTCCTTCACTGCAAAACCATGACAATAATATCTCCCAACCAATGAAATATTCAGGGTACTTAAATCCATTCCCTGAATGTACAGACCTACTGTTTGCCACTCAAGATTCTAATAAATGAGCAATAAAAATTAATGGGAGCAATTAGTGAATATTATTAAAATCTGCCCTGCCCATAAAGTTGATTAAATCCTGTGGGGTGGCCCCAATAAGGATCTCTTTGAGTGTGGCTGTAGCCTCACTCAAAGAGTGAGGCCTGAGCTAGAGCTAGAGCTTTAATAGCAAGAGCGTGCAAGTGTTAGTCCACGTTCCCTTCATGTACTTCAAGGGAAACCATGCTGAGAACTCAAGATGTTACAACCTATCAGGGAATGAGACACACTCCTCTCTCCGTGTGTCTGTCTTTGTGAGGGTAGTAATTCAAGACACAGTCAATTAGAGATTAGCGCTGCTGGTTTACAGTCTTCCTAAGGACAGGGTACGGCATATTTTCATTACATTTGATTACAAGGTTAATATGAGGGCTTGCAGCAAACGAATCTCCCTGGATTACAGGCAAAACTAAAGATCAGCTCCTCCAAACCTTTGATGAAAGAAAGAACACAAACACACACACACAAGGAAATGCAAAATGCAAACAAAGGTTGCTGGATGTGAGTAGCGTGTCATCAGTCACGGCTTGTGTCAAAAAAGAGGGCTGAATTAACTAGGATAATGTTTGACAGATGAAAAAAAAAATGGACACCAACAGTTGAGAACACAAAAGGACAATCATAATCACCGTGATCTACTAGAGAAATAATCAAAGAGAAACAATCAAAGCAAGAGTCCATGGCAATGATTTACAGTGACAAATATTATCATGTTAAAAAAGAAGAGTCACGAAAAAACTAAAACTAAACTAAAGCCAGCGCGGAATAATGATGCCAAAGCAGAAGTACAAGTGCCAGAAGTGCCATTCATCAAACAGATACATAGCCACTGCTGCATCGTATTGGCTCACCAAGATAGTGACGGCAGAAATACTTCTCTCGAGGCTTCAAAACAGGACTTCAGAAACCAATAAATCAAGTCACAGCAATTAAATCTATCTTCGATACTGTCTATGAGATACTCTCATCTTTTTAAGTTGATACACCTTCCCACCCATATAATCTAGAAATCTCTGAGCTGTGGTTCAGGAGGTACCAACTGGAAGGCTGTGTGCTGAAGTTTCCTTGAGCGAGATACTGAATCCCGATTTGGCCCTGATGCATCCATGAGCATGAGTGTGTGTGAAAGTTAAGAGTAGGTGATTATATTAAAAAAAAGTGTTTGTATTAATATGTTTTATTAATCCCTGGCTTTCTTACACAGCATGCCTTTTGTCCTGTCTCCCTTCTTTCACCCCAACCGGTCGCGGCAGATGGCCGCCCCTCCCTGAGCCTGGTTCTGCTGGAGGTTTCTTCCTGTTAAAAGGTGGTTTTTCCTTCCCACTCTCACCAAAGCGCTTGCTCATTGGGTTCAGGAGGAACAGATTACATATTCCTTCCCTTCAGTTCAAAATATGATTGGTAACCGACCAAAAATAAATTCTTGATTTACAATTTCCATTGGGTCTAATCCATAAAAACTGTCTTATTGTAGGGTTAAGATGTCTCTGATTAGAGACTTACTAGACCGGTTGTATAGCATATTTTGTACACTTGAGTCTCACCCGGCTGGTCCTGTCAGGCTGGAATAGAGTGTACACCAAACAAGAACACCTGACTTTAAAAATATTTGAATCTGGGAAAGTGTGAGCATTTTCATCCAGTATATTTGAAGATACGGAACACTGTTCCAGAAATGATCAAATGTTTTATTTTTTATTCCAAATATCATCTTTCTATTGTAAGTGTTGTGTGTCTGGTAGAATGAAAACAAATTCCTTCTAACATTGGACCTGTTTGAATTTTTACTTAAGAGATGAAATTTGTGCTTCAGTCATGTAGTGACTGTTGTTGCTCATCTGTACGAGGCTTATTAGACAGTATGAAACAGACCATAGAAATCTCTGGATGTTAGAAGACAGCTAATAATATTCAAAGCAGGGAGGTGTTCTTTAGAGCTAAAAACAAGATTTATATAATAGTAGTCAGCAAATGTTACAAGTCTGTTGATTATTCAGTATTTACTTCACTATAGTGGTGCACAGTTCTTAACACCTTCTAAGCATGCTAGTATACCCTCTGCATTGATTGATTCGCTCGCCGCCGCAACATCATCACACAGCCATTTCTATTTTTACCTGCTGCAGTATTCTTCTAAATAAGAGGTGTCGCCACTCAGACAATACCACCACATAAGTGCTGATATAGGAAGAGAAGAACTCAAGAAGAAGCGCAATTTGCAGGTGTGTGTTTTTTTTTTTTTTTGGGGGTTTTCTTTTCCCCTACAAATCCTCAAGTTTTCAAACAGTTGCAACGTCTCCCTCTGTATATTTCTGAGCTTCTGTCATTAACATGGCTGGAAAAACCGTTTTCAACCCAGCTGTGGATCACTCCAGTGGAAATTAAACAAATCAGTCCAGTCTTTACTGCAATCTTTCTAAGTGCTTTCACAATTCTGTAAATTCAATTTAAATTTGAAATTAGGAATCATCATTCCCTGTGACCTGTTGTCACTGATTTTCAGTCCAGTTCTTTGGCATACTAGAGCCTTTTCTCCCCATTTCCCTTCTTCATGAATGGCTTCTTGACAATAAATGAGATCTTTTCAGATAATGATCAGCACATTACAATCACATGCAGGGCTTGATGTAGGTAGCTGATAAACAAAAACTTTCTTTTAAACATGGTCAGGTAGCCTACGAAGACTAGACTGAAAATGAGCGAAAAAGCAGCCGATGTCTAAAGAAAGACTTTGAAAGACTGTCAAAAAGTCTGGAGAACTATTGCTCAAGAGAACTTCAAAAAAAAAAAAAATAATAATACAAGAAAGTCTGGCTTCCTTGAAAGGAAAATTTAAAGAAATGGGGAGCCGCTCAAGACTTTTGCTCCAGTGATCTAAAGTCGAATGTTATTCGACTGGAATGGCAACCCGATTCATTTAGCATGCTTTGCTTCAGGTGTAACACTGAGGTCCAACTGTGTGTTACAACTGTCATTTTTTCCACCACCGTTGCTGTTATTTAAGTTTCTGAAAGGAAGAACTTTGTGCAGCCTTATTTACATCCATGGACGAATTTCAGAAAAAAAACAAAAAACCCAATATCAATAGTTTTATCACATGCACATCATTACGAGGGAAATGACAGAGCGAACCCACCTAATATGATTCCACAGCACGCCAGAGCTCTGAAAGACGTGGTTTGTTTCAGGATAACGTAGGATAACAGCACATTGAAAACTGTGCTCAGAGAGCGGCCGACCGTGTAGAAAGCCACCCCCAGATGTTTCAGGCACAAGTTGTTGAAGGTGATCATGCCGATGAAGACGATGGACAGCGGCAGGACCTCCCGGGACAGCTTCACGTCAAACCTGACCGGGGGGAAGTCGATGATTTGCGGGCACACTTTTGACAGCAGCTGCATGAGCCAGCAAAGTGCAACAGTGACCACACACTGATAAAAAGTGACGAACAACGGCGCGTCCAAGTCTTTGTTGTCCAGCAGGTGATTATTGAGGAACACCATCGTTATCGAGACAAACCAGTAAAGCGCAACCACAGCTGCTATTCTCACTGCTCGGAATGCGAAAGTCTCTCTGGATTCGTCCCGGTCCATCGTTTCAGAACCGCTCAGAGCCATCCTCAAGATGCCGGAGCGTTTCAGCTGTGTCCTGTTCATGAGCGCAGATGAAGAACACGAACCTGAGTAAAAGCTGGGACATTTACATGAGCTAATACGCCGCTCAAGATCAGCAAACTGCCTGTATCAAAAAGCCAAACATGACTGCGCCGTCAACAAAGAGACTTCCGATCTGACCTTTTCAACATAAAAGCCTAATTCAAGGATGCCCGAAATCATTTCCCAAACTACACAGTAAGCGGAGTTTACTACGACTATAATTAGTTTAAATACCCGTGTAAGATCTTTTGCTCTTCTCCGTAAAGAAAAATTAACACAAGCAACACAAAAACGGTCACAGTTTGAGCAAACTATTAGAGGCGTTTTCTAATAGTATGTGTTGAAGCACTTTAAAAAACTATTTGACAGGCACCCGTAATATATACCACTGCAGAACTGTTAATGACATTCGGATCAACCATTGTTCTCAACCATGGTAGTTATTTTATACCCTATTTTCACCAATTAAAGGTCCTGATGAGTGAAGAGCATCAGATTTAATATCAAGACGTAAAACCTTAAAATAACTGAGTAAGTACTTCCCCTTTTAACCCATGTTTTCAGATCAAAATATGCCCATAACATATTCCCACCAAAAAAAAAAAAGGCTTTGGAAACAGATTATATGCTTTACTCTGCTTTACAAGGCAAATTGCTAATCTTTGGCTTCTGCTGTTAACAAGTGAAAAGACACCTGATGATCATTTAACAATTTTTAATATTGTATTCTTTTCTTTCATTAACTGAATTTTTTCTCTAAGGTTTACTTTTACTTTGAAAGGCTTTAGCTCCAACCGGAAGACTAATTAAGCGCCACGACTTCCTTGTTTGAAAGATCTCCATTTAATTTAAAGACATATGCCCTGTTTGTCCCCGTTTTTTTTTTTTAAGTATTTTCTATTAAACCGGGGATTATTCCACATATGTGCCAGTACCTATGACAGTTTTAAGTCATTTATTTTTCCTTTTCAGTCGTCTAACACACTGATAGACTTTAAATCATCATTAACGGAAGAAAGGTTGGAGCAACTTAAAAAAAAAAAATTACACTTAAGTATATAAAACTTTCCAATAATCAAAATGTTAAATCTTAATAAGACCATTCGTTATTTTAAAATCAATTACATCCATTTTCATCCATTTTCCTTATAGCAGAATCAACTTCTTCAATTCTCAGAGTCAAATTTCTTTTCAGATCTAAATCAATCTGACAGGTGAATCATTTTACCTTAAAACAGTTCTTGGAATGAGTCTCTGAAAATGAAAAAGAGTATTGGTTTTAACAAAATGTAAAACTTTTATATTTCTGTTGGTTCTTTAGGGTTGCCTTTTTTCTCATTTACTGTAATGGGAACCATTTTGATTTGTTTCCCCACCCAATTAAATCCATTTTACTCTGGAATAAATTAATGCACCCTGAGCTTTATTAAGATACAACTTGTCTAATTTTGATTGTAAGTAGATAAGTTCTTCTTCATCAGTATCTGACATCAAAGTGATTTTATAAAAACTATTGATGTCATTTATCCATTTTTATTTTCCTTTTCTCTTTGCCGTTTACTTGGTCTCCTGCCATAGTCAGTGGAGCATTCTCTCACTTTATATTGAAAATATTTCAATTTCCTTCCATAAGAAGGAAATTCAGCTTTTTCTTTAATTGAACATAGACCCCCCCAGTGATGCAATACTCCCATCATTTAGAAGATGTTAATTTAAAATTCAAATGTTGTCAAAATCTTAATTGTGCTTCAGGTTTTAAAGTGACAGTGACTACACAGTGATCAGTAGTGGAAGCTGTAGAGATATTGCCTTGTGAAACGTATTTTAAACAAACATTTCCCCTTCACCTCAATCGGTCGCAGGAGATGGCCGCCCCTCCCTGAGCCTGGTTCTGCTGGAGGTTTCTTCCTGTTAAAAGGTGGTTTTTCCTTCCC
>VOQK01028618.1:19523-40275 GCA_015052645.1 Benitochromis conjunctus | reverse complement strand
AGCGATGTAAAATTACCGTGGCTGGTTCACTGATATACAAATGTGGATTAATATAAAACATAAATACATTATATTGTATTGAGAATATTTTAATATTAATTTTTTTTTTTTTTAATAAATGTGTACCCGTGCCAGTAAAAGTCTGAGCCTCTCGCTTGGGTCTGTCAACTTAAATATTATTAACAATAATTATTGACAGCTGCACCACCAGCACGCCTGTTTTCGGCAGCAGGAAGCGACGCATCAAAGTGCTCACTTCTGAGAAAGGTGATATGCCTCATGATCTTTCAAAGGCTTACACACAAACATATCACATATAACATCAATCACTCATTTTCATACTGTGCTGATATGCACACACACACACACACACACACACTAAGAAATACTTCTTTGAAGACAGAAGCCTATTTAATATATGACTTATTTTAGGTTGTCTATATACCTATAATATTTTTTAGATCTTACTTCGTTTGTTACAACTAGTTAATTTTGCACTTGAAGAAATGTTTTGACATGTAAACACATTGAAAGAGTTTAGTTAGTTGAGCAGCTCTCGTATGCACTTCAACTATGAAAATTGCAGTTTCTAAAATGGAAACCAGTGAGCTGTTTTAAAGACCTGTCTCTTTTTCTTTTCAATATTTGCTTTTAGTAGGTAATAAGACAAAAGTATTTCTTTTGCTATTACTAGATTAATTAATGGTATAATCTGTAGAACACTTGATCACTAAAATCGATAGCTGTAACCCTACATAGGTGTGTAAAATCACGCATTTATCCACAGTCTGCCTTTACAGAAATCCATCTACATCTTTACAAACTCAGTTCGTGAAATTTCTTCCCCCCTCGATATTTCACGATCAGCTGTAAGAGGTATTACTACTGCAAAGAGAAAGCGTTTGGGAACCACAGTAACTCAGCTATGACGTAACAGACCACATTATGTGCACAGAGGAGTTCTGAGTGCTGAGGTGCATTATCTTTAAAAACCGCCAGCATTATGCTGACACGATAGCTCCAGAGCTTCACACTGCCTCAAGATGCCAAAACAACAGCCGCTGTGAAACGGCTGTTGTTGTGATTTGGCTGTTAATTTTTTAAAAATGAATTGAAGTGGACTCCTCTGGCATTGACATCAACATTAACAACTGTGCGCCAAGAGCGTCATGGCATTGGTTTCAGTGTCCGAGCAGCTTGATGCCTGCGTTTTGTCCATATAGTCTATGAGACTGATATATAATGCCCATTTAAAACAAAAAAAATGTCAGCTGGAAGGACTAAATAACATGGGTCACATCAGGCTACAGCCTGAAGAATTACAAATCAACTGAGTGAAAACCTTAAGCTGTACTATGGTGAAACTAACTTTACGCCCTATTTGTTTCTGTTCCTGGTTTAGTAAAAGCCTGTATTGTGTTCAGACATAGTAAAGACCTTCATGTGTAACTGAGAGAATGACGTTTTTCTCACCAAACATCCAGACGTCACTGGCTGTGGTGAAACGTCTAAAGTTGATGGATTCCGGCGCCATCCATTTGATCGGTAAACGACTCACTGAGGCTGCACACAGAGGAGAAATTGGGCTTCACTAAGTTAATTGGGTGCAAGTTAAATGGACAAAGCGAAATAATAACATTTATTTTTACTTCTACAAACATTCGGAACGTGTCGGTGCGTGCACCTTTATAATACTCTTGTTCATCCACATAGCGAGAGAGGCCAAAGTCACCGAGTTTGACGCATTCTGGAGACGCCACCAAGACGTTTCTCACTGCTATGTCTCTATGGCCCGCAGACAGACAGAGAAAATAGAAACCACAGGATGACATGAAGAATAAAGAAACATCACACCTAAAGAAATCAGCATGCAAACCATTTTCACTTAATATCTGCACGACATGCAGAAGCTTTAAAGTTTCTGCAGAATAAAAATGCTATTTATTCAGTCCTGCTGAGCTTCTGTCTTAAAATGCACTGCAGTTAATGACAGCACACTACTTGTGGAAAATGTGCTACCTGTGCACCATGTTGAGACCTTCTAGGTAAGCCAAAGCTTTGCATATCTGTAGACAGTAGAGGACAAGCGTCGCTGTGCTCAGGGTGTACTGGTTCTCTATGAGGTAGTTCCCCAACTGCGAGTGAAACAAGACACAGTTGCAAGTCACACTTTAGGTTGCGACACTTTAGGTTATCCATTAGCATAAAAACACAAAAACATACCTCTCCGTGTTCATAGAGCTCCATGACAATCCAGACAGGATCGGCCTCAATGACTCCAATCAGACGCACGATGTGCGGGTGATCCAGATCTTTCATCAAGTCTTTAACAGAGAGAATTCAGACTTTACTAATGTACTATTTTCTCTGAAGAGACAACATGCAGCAATGGTTCTTGGTTATATTAAGTCTTTTTATTTACAGAAAAATCCGTAATAGCACCAAATTCCTGCTTAGGACATTTTTTTAGCATCACTCCAGCCTGGGCAGGCTGTCACAAGGTAAACACATGGAGACAGACAACCTTTCACACCAACATAGAGTCACGGTTTAACCCCATCTTTGGAGAGAACATGGGGAGCATGCAAACTCCACACCCCAGGCAGGTGGTGGATTCAAGCCCAGGATCTTCCTACTGTAAGGCAACGTTGCTAACCATCATACCAGCGTGCCTCCGTACCATAGACCCATCATCTACAGATACATTGGACTTCTGCTTTTGGTGCATGTCTTGTTCATACTTTATGAGGGAGATTAGAACTGTTTTCTTCAGAAACAATAGTTCTCTCCTCTCTTTTCTAAGCCCCTCCTATCAGATGAGCACGGGCAAATGCACACGTTTCATAGGGCTAAAAATAAACAACTTTAAAAAAATTAAACTTTACTTCATAGAGGAGATTTGAAAACCAGAGCCATCAGGTGGCATCCCCTAAAAGACCCCACATCTCTTTTATCCCATTGAATTTTATTATATATTTTACTGTCGTACAGTTTTCACCCAAAGTGCATGTTTGCTTAACTCTAAAAACCTGAGTCCAGAGGAGTTTCTGTTGCTCACGTTGTTTTAACACCCACTGCATGCCCAGCAAAGAAGCAAGCAGCTAGCTGGTGAATTTGGAGCTAGTGAAGCGGGATGAGTGCCACACCACAAGGGTGAGACCAAAATCAGCATACATAAAAATGCAAATGTGAATGCTGGATTAAACAAAGAAAATAAAATGAGTGCTGCTGATGAACATAGAAGAAGAAGAAGAATGCGTAACAAAAATGTCAGATATTTCCTCCACTGACCATGAAATTTCAAAATGTAACGCTCGATTTAAACAGTTTAATCATCAGCAAAGAACCGGACCTCGGGAATGCTTTGTATATCTCAGAACAGAAAACTGCGAAGCTTGTTACGTCTCACGCTTTGATGATTTTGCAATGGATAATAAAACTTTTGGCTTCCAGACTCCCACATCTAGCCGTCAGAGTTATTGCATGAAACCACAAGCAGACAACAGGAAGTTCACTACATTGACCTTGTTACTGGTGCAAAAACCCTAAAATAGTCTAAACTAACACAGTTCACTCTTGGCTTGTCACACTTTACTCGTTACATGCTTTAATTTACAATTATATAAAACTCCTCATGCCAAAAGTGCTTTTTAGTTATAAAACCAATAAAAGAGAAATTTTCGTAGAGTCCTACGTGCTGCAGTTGCGTCACAAACCCTTGCACACGCTGGCTGACATGTGTAGTGAAAAGGAAAAGGAAATAATCACTGCAGCTGCAAAGCACTCACCGGCTTCACTGAGGAACTTCTCCTTCACATCAGCCGAACAGTCCTTACATGTTTTGATGGCCACGCGGATCCTCTCCCCTGTCTGCAAACACACAAACACGCACATTGGTTTACATTTGCAAACATTTTTCATATTTTCAGCTTTCGGTTTGATGGATTTTTGTAGTACGTTCTTATCAAGCGGGTCTGAGACTTAGCGTGAGGCTTGTAAGTCAACACAAGAGATGGACTCACTGGGCTTTTATAAACTCCGTCCTGAACCTCTCCAAAGAATCCCTCGCCCAGGATCCGTCCCACAACGAAATCCTCCCTGGAGATCTTGTGTCTTTCTGCACACAGAAACAAAGGCACAGGTTGAGAAATGTCCAGGTGTTCACTTTGGAAAATACTGCACGTTTCCCTCTTTTAAAAGGCAGGTGACATGCTGTAAATGTAAAGCTGTTCATTTCAGTCAAGACAAGACAAAAAAACCCAACAAAAAACCCCCAAAACAAAACACACACAACAGGATGTGTGGCTTGCCACTATTTGTGCTTCCTTCCCTTACACGTTACTGGGACAGGTCTACATCCTCGGTGTCACACTTCGCAGCAGTGTGTTCATTTTCCGAGTCATTCATAGTGAAACTACAATGTGAGCTTTGTGGGCTCGCACTCACACATATTTTTTTTAATTTATCTTTTTTTTGGCAGATAGATGTTAAACTGTCACGCCATCAGTATAACCTGCTGGAAAGAACTAACTCCTGACTCTTCCCACCCTCCTGTTATCGCCTGCCAGTTCTTCATTATGTTCTGCATAAAGTGACAATCCCCACCTCCATCGTTGTACTTATACACTGAGAGAGGAAGGCAGGAGTGTAAGGAGGGGTTTAACAAGGCCTGCTACTGTTCCTTAGTATTGTTTCTCTTTGTTGCCTTCTAGCAATGACAGCCTTACGTTGCCCAATTTAGCCAATGAAGTGGAACCATTACACAGGTCCTGGGAAGTTCGTTTAGCTCACCAAACATGGATTTAAAAATTGGATCGTCCTGTATTCTTCTCTGTTGATTTAATTTCTTGAATTTACTTGATATTTGGCTTTTGTATTTGTATTTGTTTGGTGTCCAGTTTCTAGGTTTTTATTTTTTTTGATTGTGATAACAGCTCATGCATATAATTTGATGTAAATATTAATAATAATAACACTTTTTGTTACTTACCCACATCTCCTGGATATTTAAAGCAGCATAGCAAGCTTTAAATGTAAAAGACAAAAAGGAAAAGCTACCTTTGTTTTTAGTAGTGCACTAAGAAAACAAGTATATAAAATCTAAACGATTCATCGATAAATGCGCTTCCATAAATATATAAATCCTTGATATCTGTGTTTAACAGTGACATCCACAGGATGGAGGTGGACCTGGACATGGATGAAAGGTGAAACAGACCACGTTCCAACTCGAAAGTATGTGACCTCAGCCACAGAGAGCCTGCACCAAAGGTACCGCATACATGCCACTACAAGCACCTCACAAGGTGTAAACTCCTCACTGCAGCTGTTATCTAATAAACTTCCTGCATAGGTGTAAACCAACATAAATATAAAGTACTGTGCATGTCTTGCCAAAAATATACTAAAAGGAAAATGGGCGCAGCTATTTATCAAAACATCTGCATACCTGTATGAAAATATTGTATACTGTATAAGTCAAAAACAGAGTTTGTACAATTCCAACAACCTTGAAGGTCAGTATTTGGTGTGACCACCTTTATTCTTCAGCACAGTCTGAACTCTCTTAGGCAGCTTTCTTGTCATTTCTTTAAGTAGTCTTCAGGAATAGTTCTCCAGGATTCTTGAAGGACATTCAAAACTCTTCTTTGGATGTTTTTGCCTTTTGTTCTGTTCTCTGTCTGGATGATCCCACACTGCTTCAATAATATTGAGGTCTGGGCTTTGGGGAGGCCAATCCATGACTGATAATGTGTTTCTACCCCGGTGTTCTTTTACTGCATTGGCAGTGTGTTTGGGATCATTGACATGCTGAAAAATGAAGCTGTTGTCGACCAGTTGCTTTTCAGATGTTATTGCATGGTGGATCAAAATTTGATGGCGCTTCTTGACACCAGTAGGCCATTGAACCAAGACCATTTCTGATGAGGCTCCAGTGAACAGATTGATCAATCCTTCATTTGTCCAGTTTCCTCAGATGTTTTTAAGCACACGCTGCACACCATGTTGAGATATCCCAAGATTTCAGCTAACAGCCCTTTGTTGGTGGAAAAATATTATTTGTATGTCTGCCAAACTGTGTTATCTTTGGCATTTTTCATAGATTCAACTAAAGAAATTGGTTCTTTGCCAAGTTGGTACGTGAAGACAGAACACTGGCACATCCTTTGAGATAGGTGCCTTTTTTATGTTTGATGTAGCTTAACAGCAAAGAAGCAAAAAAAAAAAAAAACCCTACTCCTCTCAAAATGGTCAGGTTATATAACTGGACTGGAAATGAGTGAAAAAGCAGTCAGTGTCCAAGGGAAAACTTTGAAAGACTGTCAGGAAGCTCAAGGTGATGTTAAAAAACAAAACAAAAGTAGATTCAATCTTCTTGGAAGCAAAATATACAGAAATATACAGAAGTGGCTCAAGACTTTTACACAATACTGTATATTTTTGGTTACACCCAGGGAAGTTTTTAAGGGTAAACTTTTAACTTTTCACTTCCTCACTTTAAATATTCCAGCTTTTCTTAGTTTGCTGTGTTGTAACAATGTTATAACACTTTAATTATTTTCCAATGAGAAAGAGAGCAGCCTGAAGGGGATTATTTAACAAAATCCCCACAACTGCCCATCAAAATAACACAAACATCTTAACAAACAGATGGTTTGGGCTCATTGGTAGCAATGCAATCTGCGTGAGCTATCGCATTGCGTGTGATGGCATTGCGTGACGATCAATTTTGATTTAAAGTAAAATACTACTCACTGCCAATGTCAGATCCGTCTTCTGGGATTTCAGCATAAATATCAGAATCTAAAGTTAAACGAATAAAAGAAAAATACATTATTAGTATACATATACTGCTTTTAAAGTTAAAAATAAAAGTTCTAGAGGCTGGATTCGTACTTACTGAAACCTTTACTGGGAGCACTGGAACCACCGCTGGAAGAGAAAGAGACAACAATGTTTCCTTTTTTTCTGTAGCATTTTACGTACAAGCGAATGTGTCGGCAAACAACTGTGACATGTCAACTCTGAGCGGTAGATAAATGAACGCAGAGGAGGAAGATCTTAAAATAATCTACACCCACATACGTTATGCTTTTACTAAATTATCCCCACCAAGGAAAAACAATGAGTCACCTTTAATAACATTAAAAAACAAACATAACTTTCCAAAATGACTCATCACGCTCACCATTTTGGGATGTCAGGAAGTTTCATTCGCGTATCTCTCCCTGTAAGAGTCAGATATCTGGTTTAAGCATAGGTGGTAGGACTAGACAATTAAAGGTTCTTTCCAGAGTTTCATGCTGTTATATTAAACCTTAATGCAAAACTGGGAAAATTATGGCTTAATTTTATTTTTTAATGTCAAATGTAATATCAAATTCATGGAAAGTGAGAGCCAAGAGGCCAAAAGTAAGTGCCAGGATAACTGCGGGATGACTGGGTTACATGGACATGTCACATGTTATCATGTAAAACAAAAAGAGTGCAATAGACTGGCACTCTGTCCAAATTGTACCCGGCCTCTCAATCTGTGATAGCTTGGAGGTGCTTGATCCCTCCCACAACTCTTAACTAGATAAGTGGTTAAGAAGATGGATGCGTGGGCATTCCTTCCTCCTGGAATCAGCTGCAGAATCAACCAAAACTTAAGGAACTAGTCTTTCTTAATTTATTTTAGGGGATTTAAATGACTTGGATGCAGTTGCATCACCTTGCAATTGGTTTGCAGTTGGAGCATGTAATCGGTTCTGCAGTCTAACATCCACAGTTTTCAAGATATCATGTTGAAATTTTGTGTGACGGTAGATGCCATAAACAGCTTGAACTGATTTAATTTTGTACAAAATCGGGTCAAAGTCACACCAAATGTGAAACTCATTCAAAACTTTATGTTAGGCTGGGAAAGCATTTGACCTTAATTGTTAGCGCCCAAGATCAAAGTTAAACCTTTTCAAGAAACCATATCAGTTATAATATGTTATATGAAAGGAAATGGAAAGAACTGTACAACACACATTTTTCACATTTCAATACGACGCCCTACAACGTCACAAATGGCACCATACGTTTCTCAAAATCACACACTGTGTGAATATATCGTAAATCTCGAGTATGTGTGTGATACCTGTTTATGCAACCCCATTACACAGCTCTTTTTCTGGCCAGGACACTCTTGTAAAAGACATTTCTTCATCTCAAGACCCTTACTTTTTGCATGGATGGACTTTACTTTTACCTTTGTTGGGGCTGACAATGAGTGAACGTTCAGCGCCTTCCAGTCGGCAGTAGCCGTCAATCAGGTCAGCCATGTTTTCTGCTACTGCCAGGGAGGAAGTGTTCACTGACAGCGGCTGGAGGGTGGAAGATACACCATATTTAATCTGCACTAAGAACTAAAAAATACTGCATGCCTTAAGATACAGTCAATGCAATTTCTACAACACAACTACTGTTTGTAAAAGCAGAGCGATTTTTAAAAAATCCAAACGTAAACCCCATCTTCCTCCCCTGGTGATGGGGACAAGGATGCCAAGTTTACGTCAAAATTTCATCAGTCCTTTTTCATGAATTCCCTGGAGGCCTTTGACGATGAAACACCTCCAGAGAATTGATGAGAAAGGCAGAAATAAAACAAAATAAGGCAGTTAAACACATCTGGAAGTTCAGCGCTACCTGTTTGGCTCCCTCAATGTGTGCTTTGAGCAGAGCTCGCCCGTCAGTCTCTGCAGTGCACGAGATGCTGCGGACCTGAGAGAACTTGGCCAAACAGACCGGCTGAAAAGATTTTAAAAAGACAAAAAATTATATACACACACATGCTGTGACAGATTTGTTTTAAGAGACAGCGAATAATATAAGTAAGAGAAAGTTCAAGCTCACCGTTGAGTTCTCAGCGTGCTGACTGATCCCATCAGGGTCAATAACTAAGTCTATTGTTAAGCTCCAGCCTTGCTATAGACACATAAAGCACAGACATTAATAAAAATTAGTAATCTTTCTGAGAAGAGAGGCAACCCCGGTTTTGTGAAAAAGTATATAAATAACAAAGCACACATGTTAGAATTGAGAACCACTTATTTTAGTCAGTGTCAGGATGCGTGACAACCCGTGCACACATCAAATGCTCACCACTAGCTGGCAGGCGAAGCTTTCCTGTGTGAAGCACCAGCACTGAGCCAGAGTGGTGAAGAACTTCGCCATGCACTGCTCCTGATTCAGAGTCGAGTAGCCCTGAAACGTCTGCTGGATCATGCGACGCAGCTGCTTGGGCTGATACACAGATGCAAATGGCGACAATCAGGCAAATTTTAGTTCATTCTGTAACTTCAGGCAGAGTAACTGTAACTCCATACCTTCATGCTGTCAATGAGATCTTTGGGGAAGAACAGGTCGAGTCCTATCTCCTTCCTAATGGAGGAATAAAGGGACGTCAGACAGCTATAATGAAACAAAAACTTGATGCAACACTGCACGTTTCTAGTTTAAAACAAGCTGTAAGATGGAACTTTCACTTTTAGAAATATGCACTTTATTTAGCTTTTTGTGTTAACCAGAGCCTCCGTCTGGTCATTTTACTCTTCCTTTTCATCCACCTTTCACCACATATCATTTCTCAGAAATAGAAAGCCCTTCTATTTCTGAGAACTACTGGTTAAATAGGTGATAGAGGTCTATTTTTAAAAAAAAGATTAGAGTGGCACAAATGCATGTACCACAAAGGCACGAAAGACCTGAGGTAAAAGGTAAACAGGCAGTAGCATGAAAAGCAGAAAGGTTACGCATGCTAAACTTACTCCAGAAATTCAATGTTTGACTTTTTCTCCAGTCCGTTTGGATTCATGTCTTTGCAGAACCTCCTGTAAGTAGTAACAGTACCATCAATCAGTTTTCCATGAAAGTGTGCACATTTTTTTCAGTTTTTCTCTTGTCCATGAGCTGTTACCTGATTTCCAGACAGCCAAGCTGTAGAGCCATTCCATCGCTGACTTTTGAGGCATACTGCTGCATATAATCACTTCGTACCTGAGGGTAAACACGTAAAGCTTGCTTAGAAAAGTCTACCTAACTGTTCGTTTTACCCCGATTCCAACAGTAAAATACGTCCTAATCCATGGAGCTAAATAAAACTGCAAAGAAGAAAGTGTGGAAAACGCCGACAATTTTACCGACCTGCTGGTAAAAGTAGAGCATGGTGGTTCTGTCATCTTGGAATTTTTCCATAAAGTCTGATGGGATGTATCTGATCCTCAGGTCATATCTGGACAAGCAAAGATCACACTTCATGGTCATAAACTTTCTATTATTTGAGAGATATCACAAATAGCAAAAGTGTCAGCTAGTTATTTGTGAGATATCAGATTCCTGGCTTAGTAGCAACACTTATATATTTATATTTAGATAGTTAAATAAAGTCTACTCTAAGTATTGTCAGTGTGGAGTGCCGGTTTAGCTGGATGGCTGGAGAGCAGTAGGCCTGCCTTCGAGCCTGACCCGTGGACCTTTGCTGCTTGTCTTCCCTTCTCTCTTTC
Source organism: Benitochromis conjunctus (assembly GCA_015052645.1). Classification (NCBI taxonomy): domain Eukaryota; kingdom Metazoa; phylum Chordata; class Actinopteri; order Cichliformes; family Cichlidae; genus Benitochromis; species Benitochromis conjunctus. Next base: position 29,743 of record VOQK01028618.1, on the reverse strand, counting down.
CCAGCTTTTCTGTTGCTCTGCACTATTTCTATCCAAAAGAGGCTAAAAAGGCCCATAAAAAGTAAAAAAAAGAAGTACCTTAAATGTATTTTAAGATGGTACATTAAAAAAAACAATTTCTGCGCCATATCCTGACTTTAGCTCATTTAATTATATGTAAATTCCTGTGTAATTTTGTTACATGAGTAAAATGTTAAATTTAAAGTAATCTGGTGAAATTTACTCGATTGTCATACATGCAGTTCATATCAAGCACATTTCTTTAATGATTAATCACATGAATAAATAAAGCTTTGATACAGTTCATATATTGCTTCATGTCTGCCGAAGAGTGTACCGTCTAGTCAAAACCAGTCAAAACACAATAATCAATGACGTGACAGATGTACCGACCTCCACTCAGCTTCTAGATGCTGCTGCTCGTAGCGGTGGGTGAGCTCAGCCACAGTGAGATCAGGGTGCAGCCAGTGTATCTCTGAGGATTTGAGGTGTTTGAGAAGGAGGCCGTAGCATTGGGTGTGCTTTATGTCTGGACCAACGCAGCCGCTGGACAGCACCGTGCTGATCAGATTCTGGGATTGAAATAATTACAGAGAAGCAGCTTGTATTTTCGCTTTCCAGTAAAAATTTGGAATCACATGCGAATAAATTACATTCTGACGTAGGTTTAGAGAACTCGAGCGAAGGCTAAATGCCACTGCAAGGCTTCTTTATCAGTGCTGTAATCAGAAATCGAAAACAGACTTCCCTGTTTTGTTGTCCTAGAAGAAGGTATGAAGAATACATCTGAGTGCAGTCATATCAATAAAGTTAGGAAAAGTTAGAGAAGAGTCGCTGAAAGCAGGGCGGCAGAACATCATTAAAGGATTTGAGTCTATTTGAAGAACAGAGTAAAGCTTTTATAGTCTTAGAGTAGATGAAAGCAGAGTATGATAGAGTAAAGTAAACACTGCACAGTACAACAGGGTGTACCTTGACCGTCCATCCCTCCTCACAGCGGACCAGTTTGAAGTTCTTGCCCAGGTTGGGGCTGTTGCTGAGGAAACACACTTTGATGATCTTCACCTGGAAGAGGGCCTCCCTGTGGAGACCCGCTGTTGGAGACAGGTCCAAGGAATCTGACTGTCTGGTCAGAGACATACTCCTCCAGGACAGAGTGCTGGTGTCTCCCGACATCATGCACTCACTCGACACACACACAGACACACACACAGCTGCTGCACTTAGACATCCATGACCGTACAAGTTTTCAGTCTTCTCCTTTTTTCTCCCTCACACAGAAAACAGGTAGGGGCGCATTGAAGCTGGAGACACGCAAGAGATCACCGTGTTGGTAGACTTAAAGAGCTTTTATGTGTCGGTAAATGGTTTAAATTCTGCTGCGATGCCTCTGTACTCACCAGTCTTGCACAAGCTTCACGTATGGCTCAATGTTCATGCGGTCTTTGAAAAAGGAAGACTATTAAAGCCCGGCGACAGAGCGCACACCTATTACTTTGTAAAGCCAAGTTTTGTGTTGTTTGTGTTCTTCGGCAGATTAAAAGAGCAGATCTATAAGGAGTTGTCCGCTGAACAAGAATCATATCAGTACGCGAAAGAGGAAACAGTACTGACGAGCAAATGAGGAAGTTGAAGAGCAGCTACAGAAAAACTGACAGGACTGATCAAACCGCTGTGTCACTCCCCATCTTACATGCAATGGCACAGTCCACAGCCGCAAGTCACTGCTGTGCAAAAGTGGCATAGCCCACGGGACATTTGCTTCCTCTTCAAAAAGTCAGCAAAAGTACCGCGCAGGTGAAATTGGAAAGTGCGGCCTGGTTACTAAACCGGCGATATTTAAAGGGTACAACTTTAAGTACAGCATGACTTTTACATCTAGACACATATGTAGATATGGCTGCCAATTTTTTTCTTTTTTTTTGCTTGTCAAGCAAGTTAACAATAGAAAAGACATCTATCTCAAGGCTGGAATCAGCAAAAGAACAATTTCAAATGGTATTTTTAGGCACTTTTTTTTGGTGGCAGCCTGTCACAACAACACAGAACTTCTTCCCATTTCTTTGGTTGATTATATAAAAAGATACAAAAAAATTATAACACCTTAAAAGGTGATCCCCAAAGAGCTATTGGCTGAAAACTTGACATATCTCATCTTGCTGTGCAGTGTATCCTTAAAAAATGTGAGGAAACTGGACAACTGGAGGACAAAAGAAGAAATGGCAGGCATAAATACTATATTCAGCAGATCAAGAGTATCTGAAAGTCGTGTCCCTAAGAAACAGGAAAAAGTCCAACAAAGACCTGACAAAAAAGCGCATAGCAAAGCACACAGTGCAACACTATCAGTCATGGATAGGTCTCCCCATAGCCTGTGACTCACCATTGAAGCAATGTGGGATTATCCTGATAGAGAACACAAGATAGGCAGAAACATCCAAAGAAGACCTTTGAATGTCCTTCAATAAGCCTGGCAAACTATTCCTGAAGACGACTTAAAGAAAAGTCAAAAAAGCTGCCTAAGAGAGTTCAGACTGTGCTGAAGAATAAAGCTGGTTGTACAAACATATATGTTTTTGCATATTTCAATAAATAGTGGCACCAACTTCCTACTTTCTAGCAAAATATAAAAAAAATAAAAACTGGCTCAAGACTTTTGCACAGTCCTGTATGTAGAAGTGCTGTACTATGGGTCTATATAAAGGACCAGTGTAAGATAAATAAGGATTTTCTTTTTTAACTATGAATCATTCAAAGCTACTGTGATACAGTCAGAGGAGAATAGGTCCCTTTAAACCGCTTAACCCACTAGCTTGACTTTAGGGACCAAAATATTAGGATAACCACGATGGTGTCTTAGCGTTTCATCTAGCACCATCATCATTTCTGTGTGCAGTAATTCAGCTTAAACTGCACTATGTTTAGTGTCAGCATATCCGAACCTGCTGAAGATCAGCATTTTAGCGTAGGTTGTTACTGAACTTCTAACTCATTGTGGAATGGACCACGAGCTGTCCACCTTAACTGACCAAAAGTACACCTGACAATTTTGTATAGCTCATCCTGCTGTAAGAGGTTCAGCTTACCTATGGTGTTCTCTTGCTTTACATTTAAAAAAATGTTTGTCCTAAATAGGGCATTTATTTAAAGCTGCAAGTGGAGAGTATGCAAATGTATTTAGAGGCAAGGCGTACACTGTGTTGGCCATGATGGAAAATTCTTTAGCCTCCTGGTTTCAGATTCTACCTCAGTGGTTTTGTTTTACCTCTATTGACTTTGAGAAAGAGTTAGGTGGTTCTCTAAATGAGTATATGGATGTGTGTGGGTTGGATCACATATGCATATGGAATATGTACATGCAAATACTTTTTGCATTTTCAAGCAGACGCCAACACAAAGTACACAAGAAACACACGAAAATGTACATTTGTCTGACATTGTCTTATAATACCTCTTGAAGTATTTCTATGTGTTATGCTTCTTTCTACTTCTGCTTTACTATATTTTGAAGTAAAATATTGTTAATCTATTGTCGATTATTTCATATGATCAAAGATTAATAAAGTAATGCAATGTATGTGATTATAAAATCAATAATTTTGCATAAGAAGTTATATACGAACACTTATATACTTACTCTCTGTCATTTCTATACAGTGGCTTGCAAAAGTATTCGTCCCCCTTGAACTTTTTTTGTAATCATATATCTGATGTTTTAATAAAACAGTGTTGCAATCATTGGCTTTGTGGTAAAACTGGTAGCTATAATAAATTATTTTAAACGTAAGATAAACCATGTTTGGTTCTCAGAGGCCAAACTGCTAATTATGTTTGAACAGAGATAAGCAGCAGACACCTCTGCATGTGAGATATTCAAATTCAGTGAGTCGACAATATGTCTGCATAATTTGTCACATACGTACTGGATGCTCATATTGCACACATTTCAGTTCAGTATGTGCGAGTATTACTTGTGAGGCAAAAGCTCAAGGGTTACTCCAGGAGTACGCTGTGTGCGATGTTGTGATTTTGCATCTCAAAGCAGTTTTGTTCTGTCCTTTAATCACTTTTAGTCCTTTACTTTGACTTCCTGCCCTCCTCATCTCCTCTGAGCAACTTGGAGTGGCTTCCACTGGAAAACACGCCCATTGATGTTTTGAGCAGAGCCTGCTGGTTACTGGTTGACATTAACTGTGTTTGCCTGTCTATTGGTATCTGTATTTATAGCAGTTGAAAAAAGATAACATGTTATGAGTGTTGACACTGCATAGTTTATTCACCAACTTCCCTTTTGGCAACGTTACAAACACAACAAGCAGCTGCTTATCGAAGCAGAGTATCGAAGATGATTGCCTCATTGTCCAACTAATAACAATGTGATAGTTTTGAGCGACACCTCGGACCACTTACGAAACTCGGCATAGGCCCGGGTGAGACTGCAACAGACTAAACACTGCTGACATCTTTATTTGCTCTTTAATTGTGAGTCACATCTTAGATAGCGGATATACTCAATATGGTAATCTCAAGCACAGAAGCTCCGCCCACCTGCTGCTTAAGGATTCTGTTTGCCAGAGGCAGCCAGTCGGCTTAAGGGCAAAGTACGCGGCGCTATTTCTACAGTTTTTCAATGTAAAATTGTGAACTGAACTGCACAACAGCCTGGAAATCACATCCAACTGATTGGAGAGATGGATTTGTGGATAGACCACATCTTCCAAAAGACATCATTTGGCGTTTGGTTGGTAATGACGCTCTTCACGTTGTACCAGGTTAAAATCCAGGACTTTATCGTCTGATATTTATGTTATTCCAACTATTCAACCTGCATTTGTTTCTCCTCTTGTTTATTTTGATTTTTCTTCTTTAGTCTGTTAATTGCTTGCAAGCTTAATCAGAAGATGCCTTCTCTTTGTACAGCAGCCAAGCAAAGCTAATATGCCAAGTGGAATTTGACCGTAGGCCAGCAGCTTTAAGAACATTATGCACTGAATAGTGTCACAGTATGGTGTAATTTACATAATCTACATTTTTTAATTATTTATTTGAACATTATGATGTATAACACTCATATCGAAGTGTATAAAAAATAGGGGGATGGAAGATTCTGTTATTTTTTCAGACTGGGTGTGTCATGTTCAGCACCTGTGCCTGTGTTTTCTACTCTGCAGACTCAGAAGCAGTAAGTCAGCATGCTGACTATCAGCTCTGGCCTGGCTGGTCACTGAGATCTGGGGTTGACTTTATGGAGCATGGTAGCCATTCTGCTCAGACCCTGCGTGGAACTCAAAATTACAGATGAAATGAAGACTTGTGCAGCAACAAAATACAATAGAAATGAGTCAAAGACATATGAGTTGTAACTATCATCAGCTACCGGCAGCGGCAGAAAGACTTCACACACTGAAGCGACGCATAGCTTTTGGACTTTATACATTTTTAGTGTGACATCCTGTTTAGCATGATCTGTTGATTTTCTTTTTCACACCCAACATGACCCAGCCCAGCTGGCTTTTAAGTCTAACATCGGTGCATTCATGTCACATTTTTCTAGCGGTGCAGTCACAATCAGTTAAAACAAAAGACGCTATTTTAAACACAGAGATGCACACTGCTCAAAAAATTGAAAGGAGCAGTTTTTAAACAGAGTACAGCATCAAGTCAGATAATCTTTAATACTGATTGTGTTAATGAAACTAATAACGGATGCATTAGGGGGGCAACAATGAGACAACCGCCAAAACAGGAATGGTTTTACTGACATTTTTTCCCTCCTCGTCTTTTCTGACTGTTTTTTCACTAGTTTCTCAGTGTCAGTGTCACTACTAGTAGCAGGAGGCGATGTGGTAGAGCAGGTCATCTACAGGTTTTAGCCCTGGCAGCTCCACCCTGCATGCCAAATATCCTTGGGCAAGATACTAACCCCAAGTTGTTCTCTGATGCATCCACTGGAGTGTGAATTTGTGTGGATGTTGGATAGAAAACACTCAAGCATAGGAAAAAAGTGCTTGTATGAATGGGTGAATGAGGCATGTTGTATGAAGCCCTTTGAGTGCTCAGTTATAAGAGAAAAGCACTAAAATAGAACCAGTCGATTTTACATTTACCTGCTCCCTACAGGGGTTGCACAGGTAATGCAACTGCTCCAGGATGGCACATCAACATGTATCACTGCCACAAGGTTTGCTGTGTCTCCAAGCAAAGTCTTATGAGAATGGAGAAGATTCCAGGAAAGAGTTGGACCGAGTCATTAACCCATCAGCAGGACTGATCTGCTCCTTCGTGCAAGGAGGAACAGGACGAGCACTGCCAGAGCTACAAAATGACCTCCAGCAGACCACTGGTGTGAAAGTCTCTGACCAAACAATCAGTAGCAGACTTCATGAGTTTGGCCTGAGGGCCTGACGTTCTCTAATGATCTTTGTACTCCCTGCCCAGCACCGTGGAGCCCGACTAGATTTTGCCATCGAATACCAGAACTGGCAGGACCACCACTGGTGCTCTGTGATTTTCACATATGAGAGCAGGTTCACCCTGAGCACATGTGACAGACGTGAAAGGATCTGAAGAAGCTGTGGAGAACGTTATGCTGCCTCTAGCATCATTCAGCATGACCAGTTTGGTGGAATATCCACAGAGGGACTTACCTAAATCCAATAAAACACCTCTGGGACATTATGTTTCCGTCGAGTCCTGCAGGAAACCATCCGTCATCTCATTAAGAGCATGCTCTGATGTTAACAGAATGCATACAAGCACGTGGGGACCACACAAACTACTGAGTACCAGATCTGGTGTGCTTTAAAGTGTTCCTTTAATTTTTTTAACAGTGTACTTTTGGCATTTGTAATGTGTATGTGTGGCCCAGGTGAAAGCAGCTTTCACTTTGTCTAACATTATGTTTGGGATTATATTTACCAAAGGTTTAGGAGTTTGTTTATTAGTGCTTTTTATTTAGTGCTTTTTGTAGGTGAGTCTCCTGAACATGTTATGGAGTTGCTATGCATATGCAACACTTCTATGTGGGTTTTTCCTGTAGTAATTTGTGTTGTGTTCATAATGAATCTACAGTGCAAATATAAGTGCACACTTGTTACTTAATTATGCCATCAATCAATTCTCTTCTGCTTATCTACTATAATAACTAATCTATCTTATCTAATAGCCTCTCTGGGCTTAAAGTAGAATAGGATTTGCACACAGCAGTGAATCCTGGTTTGCAACATGGAGTCACTTGTAATGAGGAGGCACTGAGGTTGAAAATGAAGCTATTGTAAAACTTTTAAACTTTAAATACAAATACAAACAGTTTAGCACGATTAGGTGTCAAAAGCTTGACAGTGAAAAGTTTTCTGTGTGAGTTTTACAAGCTGCTCATTAATTTGTGCATAATTCCTGCAAAGAGTCTGATAGCTATGTGACAATATAATTACATTTTCCTATGCCATTGTGTTTTGAAGCCACTCTGTAGCTGCTCTTATTGCAGGGATTTAGCTTTCATTATTTATTTATAAACAAACAGCAGTTAGGAATCAGAAAAAACCCATGAACCATGCTGTCCGGCAGGAGGCGACAGAGTCCAGTTTAGCACAGTTAATGGGAAAAGGTGTTCCCAGTCGAGCTTTGCTTCATTACTGACTGATGAACATTAAGTGCATTTGTTTAACTGCAAACCGTTGACAGTCAAGCCTCTCACAAAATTGTCGCTGTAAAAGTCAGTCACTCATTTAAGGCCACACAATATTTTCAGAGTACGTTACCTACCTGAAAGCTCTGCTTTCCATGGTGCTGAGGCGGAAAGAAGGCACAGCAAGCTGGATAGAGGAGGAAGATCGAAGTGAGCGGGCAGAAGAGGCAGTGCTTAACAGGTCAGAAAGGTAAGGAGGAGCAAGGTTATGAAGGGCCTTGAAGGTGAGCAGAAGAAGTTTGTATATTTTTCGGAATTTCACTGGGAGCCAGTGAAGTTCCTGAAGAACAGGGGTGATGTGCTGGTAGGAGGAGGTTCTGGTAATAATGCGAGCAGCAGAGTTCTGAACCAGTTGAAGCTTATAGAGAGATTTTTGGGGAAGACCATGCAAGAGAGAATTACAATAGTTAAGGCGGAAGGTAACGAGACTATGGATAAGAATGGACGTAGACTGGGTGGAAAGAGAAGGACGTAATCTGTTCATGTTGCGTAGATGGAAAGAGGCAGAGCGGGTGAGATTATTGATGTGAGATTTATAGGATGGTGAACTGTCTAGGATGACACCAAGGCTCTTAACCTGAGGTAAAGGGAAAACTGTGGAGTTATTATTTGAAATGATTTGCCTTCAACGCGGGGAATCTGCGGTGTGCTTTAATTAGCCTGTTAGTCATCAATGGGACGGTCCTGTGACGTGCAGCTGTCAAACACTGGAGGAGGGTAAAGGTTAAAACGGAAGTCAGCAGAGTTTGCCTTCAAAATAAAGGGTACTCAACGTCAGTGATTAAAATCAATTTATTCCCACTTTCTGATTTGTTTTCTAAAAAATAACGACAACATAAATGATGTCATTTATGTGTAGTGACATAAATGACATCATTTATGCCATCTTTTTGGGTATAATTATAAAGATGGGTGGGAAGTTTACATCCAAAACTTCCTTTATGTATTCTCTCTTAGTCCGTTCTCTAATTGAACAACACACTTGGCACTTTACTGTATCCTCTAAACTTATTTTTCAGTGGTATTATACAGAAATACTCCTTTATCTATACTACATACTCACTTTTATGTCAGCCAGCTCAGCTAATGTCTTGTTGGCAAATATTGACAGTATTGATACAAACATTGGTATTGGTATTGGATTGATCCTAAACAACAGAAATTGACAGAGTGCAGAGCCCAGCTCTCAAAAAAAAAAAAAAAAAAATTCATCTAATAGGTTATGACACACTGGACTCCCCTAAATAAGATAGATTAAAAGTATCAGTGTCAGTTTCGGTATAAGTTGTATTTGGTGTCAGATTTTCTTTTTTGTGCGGTAGACTTTTAATTTGAAAACCATTAAAGGAAGTTGCTTCTTGGAGCCGCTGCTTTGACAATAATGCCGCTGTTACAGTTGTGCATGAGCAAAGGTGATGCCAACATCCGCTGAGGGAGAGCCAGAGCGCAGACAATGAGGGGCTGTTAGAGGAAGGAAAAGCCGTATTTCTTACTTCCACCTTATTTTTTCCATAGCAGGAAAAAACAGCGCAGGGGATCCAGCCAGTGCGCGCTGATTGTACTGTTCAAAACAAGGCGGGGCTGACGCCGCCGTCTGATTTTGGACGAACCACAAGTAGGTTAGCGCAGACACTAACAGGGGAGAGTGCTGCTGCTGCTGGCCCCCCACCGTTGCTTTTGTTGTTTTTTTATGACATCTGAAAGTCAAACATGAATTCAGCCGAACAGACGGTAACGTGGCTCATAACGCTCGGAGTCCTGGAGTCTCCCAAGAAAAGCATCTCGGATCCAGAGGCTTTCCTCCAGGCGTCCCTGCAGGATGGAGCGGTGCTGTGCAGGCTGCTGGAGCGACTCAGACCCAGGACGGTGGACAAAGTAAGTAGACGCAAGGGAAGAAAGAGGTGTCACTGACTAATAATAACCCAGTGAAATCGAAAAAAATATGAGGAAGCAAAAGAAAGGAAAACTATGTTAAAAATGTCTGTTTTTAGATTTTTATGAGAATGACTAAATTAGGCCAATTACGCTTAATCCTGCGGAATTAAAGATCCCAGGATGTTTAGTGTTTACACATAACTATCTTTAAAAAATAAATAAATAAACATCCCAATCACTTTGCAGAATTAATCGCGAACATAACATTTTTTTCTCTTGCATTTTTCTTTTGAGTTGATTGTGAGGAAAATCTAAAAGCAGTTCTTTCTACTTTAAAATACGACGGTGATGCTCACCGTTGCAGTACAGGCTTCCTTTTTTTTCTCAAGTGTTATTTTCATGTCACAATTTGCTTTAAATATTTATGTCCATGGGAATATAATAGCAGAAGACAGCTTGTGACAAGTTATATGCAAATATGACCCGACTCCTGCATTTAAAAAATAATATTTTACTGAAATGCACCTAATACTAGCAGAAATACTAATTTACTGCTAATTCTACTTAAAGCAGGCTACTTAGATCATCATTATGCAGCTATGACACTACAGCGACTGTGTTTTGCTTCACAGGTCGTCAGAGCCACTACTAGAGTTTA
>VOQK01028618.1:0-12588 GCA_015052645.1 Benitochromis conjunctus | reverse complement strand
ACATCCCAGGGCAACCCCCCTGTGGCATGTCATAAAGTTCAAACACTGTGTGTGTGTGTGTGTGTGTGTGTGTGTGTGTGTGTGTGCGTGTGTGTGTTTGCACACCTACATTGTGCCAATGGCTGGATTTCTTAAGTGTGTGGGCTTTTGTGAGCTGTTGCAATCTGTTCTTTTCCACACATCTATTTAATGATTGTGTAGCATGTAATAGATTGTGGAGCTTGCATGGCAACCCTACGTGTGTCATCCTTTTGTGTGTGTGTGTGTGTGCATGTGTGTGAGTGGAGCAGATGTAATGTAGGTTATTTCTTCCATTCCACTGGTTTCTGGGGCAGCCTTGCCTCAGGGTTGGCTACTGCTGACGCTTGTGTGAGTGTTTGTGAGTGTTTCAATAATGCAACAAGCTGCAAAACCTCACAAGACCATCCATTATTGGGAGGTTTACCTGAGTCCGTCTCAAATACACACACCCACACACACAAACACACAAAGAGAGACCTGCCTGAAGTCAAAGCTGTTCCTAAAAAGAAATTCAAAAACATGAAGACATAGATAAAAGTTATTGGGTTTTTTTCTCATAAAAGAATCCCCCAAAGCCTTAGAACAGAAGCTTTTAAAGTAGAAGATGCATGCTTTTCATTTGTTTGTGTGTGTTTAAAAATGCCAAAGCTACAAATGTTTTTACTGCTTGCACTGGCACACTGGCGTCGTCTCAATCTCTTCTTATAGATCATTTTTTAATAAAAAAAATGTTATAATAATATATAAAAATATAATTTAGAATTGCTTAACCCTTTCATGCATGAATTATGACAACCTCAATCAGGATTGTTTTTCTTAAGTATTTTTTCTTCATCTTTAGGCATGAAAAAAAATACTTAAGAAACAAATGCTGATTGAGGTTGTCATAATTCATGCATGACAGGGTTAAATAACAATAATTACAATGACACACGTCATACATCTATAGTAACATTAAACGACCAGTGGGTGGCAGGGTATGGAGTGACACATCAGTGTCCAATGTAGTGGTTTATGTGCAAGTATACCATCAACACTGACACAAATACAAGACAACAGCCTTTGAATAGCTGTCCACTGTAGTGACCACTATGCATGAAAGGGTTAAAATGCTGGTAAACATATACTGGCTCCTGGCCTCAGGAGAGACACAGCGCTGTCTTATCTGTCACCTTGCAATTCATTAACCTCATTACTGTGAGGTTTTTGATGTCAATGCGAGATTGGCCAGTTAGCCTGCGGAGTGAGACCCTCCAATCACTTTCCCTTCTTGTTTGTGACAAATGCGCTTTCCACTGAAAAGCCGTTTCCTTATAAACTCATTTAAACCTGCTGCCTGTACAGCTGTCCAAAACCTAAAGATAGAAGTTTACAGTGATAGGAAACAGAATGGCCTGGGACTTTTTCACTCTATTATATTTTAATAGTATCACTCAACATAAATAATGGGAAATGTTGTGCGTGTGTGTGATGGCTTTATCAGGTCCTACAGAACATCCTGGAAGCAGAGACTGAATATTCGAGGGAGTTACAGAGTCTCTTGGGTTCATACCTTCGCCCACTTCATCCCACAGACAGGTAGAGTTATTTTTACACCTTTCGTTGTTTTATTCAGCAGAGTCAGATTGTAGAGGGGGAGGAAACGCACACAAGCATATCTGTTACACTGTCATCTATCCAAATTGAATATGTATACAGATATATATACCAGTTAGAATATCATATAGATGATCTAATATTTACACACACGTATGACAGAATATATTATTTGCTGTCCCTGTACCATCCTGGAGCCAGGTATATCAGATATGTACTTTAAATTACAAAGCCTTTACCCTGAACACATTTTCCTTAATATACTTATTCTGTGTTATTCTTATAAGATATAAATGTTTGAAATTACAAAGCAGGTTTTAACATTACTTGGCCGTATATAATTCATGAAGTAGTTGGATCGATCTGACAGGTTATCTGCATTAAGTTTCCAGATATACAGTGTGGTGTGTCTGATATACTTGTGTGTTCGATATTCTTTGACACACCAGTCCATCAGAGTTAATGCTCCTCTGCTTGTTCCTCTCCTCTCTTCTGCAGACTCAGCAGTGTTGACATTGGTCACATTCAGGGGAATCTGGAAGACATTTCAACCTTTCAGCAAATGCTGGTTCAGTCTTTGGAAGAGCATACCAAGTCAGTGTATATTTCTATTCTTAGTCTTTAGTCTGCGTGTAATATGTTTGAGTTTCGACTGACGACTTGTGATAGACTGGCGATCTGGATGGATGGACGTGTGCATTGATGGGGTTTTGAGTGGCTGGTCAGTTTCCTAGTGACAGACTTTTCTTTCTTCTCTGAATCTTGCTTACTTTTCTGAATAAAGTTTGACTGCTGTATTTACAGGTTATTCATTTTTGCACTTTTGTGCTGGAATTAAATATATGTATTTCTGAACTTTGGCGATCGTATAACTTCTCTGTAGTCTTTCTAAAACATGCACAGTACCCAGATGAACTTCCCCATGTTCACATCCTGTTGCACTAACATTACATCCTTCCAGCTCCAAACAGAGGGGTGCACTCAGACCAGCAGCTGTCCTGAGTGAAGCTTCATGTTGGTGCTTTTTATAGCAACAGCGACATCTGTTGGTCATCTGAAGTCACACAGGCTGTTTTTTCCAGTTTGGTCAAGCACAAGTGATCAGATTTTCTGTCTAATGATTTTTTTTTTGTAATAAAAATCTTAAAACCTGAATAACAACAGCTGAGCCAGTGTTTCATTTGTATAACTGATGATTGGTTGTGTGTCACTAAGTAATCTCTTTAGCAGTAGAAGACATTATAGCTTTAAAGTTTGGTCTTGAAATGTTGTGTTCCCATCAGTTTTCACTTCTGTTTTATAAGAATTATGAGCCTGAAGGTTGGCTAACACCCATAATTACCACAGAGTGAAACTATTGTCTTCATGTGCAATAAATATACTGTGAGTCCACTTTTATCCAACTGGTACTGTCATGTCATTCGTGTGTGTGTAGACTTCCTGAGAGCCAGCAGAGGATTGGAGGGTTCTTCCTGGGCTTGATCCCCCAGATGAAGAAACTCTATGTGACCTACTGCTCTAATCACCCATCTGCTGTCAATGTACTGACACAACACAGGTACCGTCTGAGAATTTTAATCCACAGAACAAATATTCCTATCCCAAAAGAGTAAGCTCATAGGCTGTATTTTGTATATTTTGTCTGTGTACGTGTATCACAGTGAGGAGCTGAAAGAGTACATGGAGTCAAAAGGAGCCTCCCACCCTGGGACGTTGACACTGACCACCAGCCTAAGTAAACCCTTCATCAGACTGGATAGATACCCAACCCTGCTGAAAGAACTGGACAGACATATGGAAGTAAGCTTGAATCGCTCCCTGTCTGTCTGCATCTCTGCTAGTATACTCCGGTCCTGCAAAATTTAATTGAATCATTTTATCGAATGATGATAACTGGGGCAGAGAATGTTGACAAGAGGGAAAAAGCTCATTTGTTTTCATGTGCTTTAATCTTGAATCTTGTCTGTGTGTTTTAGGACCAACACCCTGACAGAGCTGATCTACAAGCTTCTATGACAGCCTTTAAAAACCTCGCTGTAAGACAAACGCTCATCAGTCCTTAATTAAGCTACTCAAGCTTAATGTGCATGCTAATGTAGTCCAGAAATGAGCGGTACAAAATGTATCAAACTATGCAACCTGCAGGAAGTAACCCATAAGAGGCGACTTATAACGTCTTATATTAATTTTTTTGAGTTTGAGTGTAATCTTACAATCTGTTTTTTATTACATTTAACCACTGTTTTACTGTGTCAATCAGAAATGATCTCACTGAGCTTTTGAATGGCTGTTCTGTGTTTCTTTGTGTCCTCAGTCTCAGTGTAAGGAAATCAGGAAGAAGAAGGAGCTGGTGTTGCAGATTTTAACAGAGCCGATCAGAAACTGGGAGGGAGATGATATCCGAACTCTTGGCCCTGTCCTCCACATGTCCCAGGCCGCAGTTCGCTCACAGAACTGTCAGGTACTTATCACAACCTGCAAGCAATTTAACTACACACAGAACCTGTTGTGTTTCTGAAATGAAAGGCGTACTCACAGGCCAGCTTCTGATCTGCCAGAAAAACCCCGAGCATACTTGTTAGGCGTTTACACAAACTGTGCTGTTTATAAGTGCCAAAAGTTTATATTCCCTCGTACAATGAATGCCGTTCAGTTCAAAATTCAGTTCAATTTTATTTATACAGCACTTGGCACTTTATAGTCTAAGGTAAAAACGCTACAATAATCCAATAAAACATCCTGTTTTTCAGGAGTCAAATGAATGCTACATCCTTCTCTTCCATCACACTCTGCTCATGGTCTCTGCCAGCCTGAGAATGAGTGGATTCATCTATCAGGTATGGCACACTTGATTTGATCTCTGTAAAATATCCGTAATTTCCACAGTAATGTTCTTGTCACTAACATGCATGTATTTCTTTGTGGTGTCAAACATTAGCAGCTTATCTGGTGCACTGACGAACACTGTTTCTGTTTGTGTCTGTAGGGGCGGATACCATTATCAGGAATGCTTATTTCCAGGATAGAGGATGGAGAAAACTTGAAGAATGCTTTTGAAATATCTGGTCAGCCGCTTTCTTAGAATCTCACTTGATTTCAGCATCTTTACGCTCAAGATCTGTTTCAAATATGGGGTTTCACAGGCAGTTTGCTCCTGATGATCTCATATTTACATTAGGCAGGACCACTGGGATTTGAGAGTTCAGGCAAAACTGTGAGATATATCCGGATAATCCAGAACAACTGTCAGGTCACTCGAGAATGACTTACCCAATACTGGAATTGGAATTGTTAGAATCCTGCACAGGAGCGGGCTGCAAGTTTGCAGCTTAAGAAAAACCCCACTTCTTATTTTGCTTTGTTTTTTTGTTTTTTGCCTGTCCCGTTCTGCACTGTAGCAATCAGAATTATTGTCTGAAGGCCAAGAGAAATGCCCAACGGATTTGTTTTTCCAAGTGGATCAGTACAGCTTTGCCATACTGGTTCACTTTGTTGATTATTATTATTTAGTTATTTAGTTTACTTTTAAGTTATTACAAACGAAACAGACATGACTGGGGGATTGGAAAGGGGAAGACATAGACAAGAGGGACAGAGGGACAGTGAGAAAACACTAAAAATCTGCTGGATCACCTGCTGGAAGAAAAAGAAAAGAAAACAAGCAAAAAGAGAACAACACAGTAGGGAGACCACAGCAACAACCTAGATGAGTAACAGTAAATAATAAATATTGAATGTTACTGAGTAGCACACAAGACCGACAACACACGATAAGCCAAGGAAGATATAGTGTGTGTCTGTAAGCGCCCGTGCATACACCTGTGTGCGTGAGTGCGCTTGTATTCAAAAGGTTTCTGATAGTAGGTGTACGGAGCCATAGCCCTGCTCCTCAGGACATGAAGCAGGCATGGAGGAGATCCAGGCCCCAGACATCTAGAGGCCCCCCAGAGTGCGAAAGCCCAAGGAGGACCACCAGAGGAGCAGCTGCACCATCGACCTAGGAAAGAGCTGAGGAGAGCCCCAGATGAGGGGTCACCCAGCAGCCACGGTGCAGAAGCTACAGGGGGCTGTGGCGACGTGCCTGCAGGCAAAAAACCCTACTTCTACAGAAAAGACAGCTTCAGCTTAGACTGAAGTATGCTAAAGGACAACCTGGAGAAAGATTTTCCACACTGGAAGTGCGTCCTTTGGTCAGATGAGACAAAACTAGGGCTCTTCAGCCACAGAGACGTGGAGTATGTTTGGAGATAGCAGGGGGAGCATCCTGCGAGAATGCTTCAGTGCATCTGCAGCTGAGAATCTCGTCAAGGTGGAAGGAATCATAAAGAATGAAGGATCTGTGAAGATTCTGAAAGAAAACCTCAAGCAGTCGGCAGCAAAACTGGTCTGGGTCTTTGCTTTGTCGTCCAACATGTCTTCCTCCAGAAGCCCAAAGTGAATGTTACAGACTGGTCTGCACAAAGGCATGACTTGAACTGATCTGTATCTAGTAAAAAATAGTCATTTTTGTGGGTTTCACACAAAACACAAGCACATTCAGCATAATTTGGAAAATATAAGAATGACTGGCCGGGGAGAGGAAGGTTGGTCCCACTATAAAGTTACAGAAAAGTTCCTTTTTTGGGTTTCATAGTCTCAGCTAAGCTTCAGCACAGGTTCGTGGCCTTTCTCTAAGGCATTGTTCGATTTTTAGGGAATCTCTAGCTTCCCTAAAAGGAGATGTTATCAGAAAAGTCTTTTGGCAAAGTTTAACAAAGTTTTGTGAACAGTTTGCATTTGTATGAGGTGTGTGTTTGTCTGCAATATTGACATCTTTCACTGTGTGTGGGTCATCGTGCAGGCAGCCAGGGTGAGCGGATCCAGGTAGCATGTAACAGTCATCACGATCTGCAGGAATGGTTGGATCTTCTCACCAAACACACCCACGCTCCGGCTGCATCCACACACAAGACTCTGTCTGTCTGTCACACGGTAAGTCAACGCATTTTCTACAAAATAAATGAATTACAGCTCATCCACGTCACTACCCTCTAATTTCCTCTCCTCTTGCTCCTCCTCTTTTTCCACTTCACCCATCTCCTCCCAGCTGCCCTCTCATCCTGTCACTCCCTCTAGAAACTCTGAGTCTCGTGGAGGGAGCAGCGGGAACATTTACCATACCCTTCCCCATCTCTCCTTACATGGGATGGGAATCAGTAGCAGCCCTATGTGGGGACCCCTGGAGCCACCGAGTACCCCCAAACCCTGGAGCTTAAGCTGCCTTCGCCCTGCTCCTCCACTCCGACCCTCTGCTGCCCTCTGCTACAAGGAGGTGCTCGATTTTATGGTTTATTACAGAATATATATTTCTTTTTGGGGTGTATGTCCTTTTTTTGCAAACATTTTTCCAAATTCATTTACTTCTCCTGCTGTCTTGCTTGATGTGACCGAGGCTTGACTGAAAAACTGAAATCTGAATGCCATTTTTTTTGAAGGACATGAGTAAGAGTCCTAAGAATGTGAAGAAGCTCCTCCCAAAAAGGAAGCCAGAAAGGAAACCCTCAGAAGAGGACTTCACTGTCAGAAAAAGTAAGTACTGCACAGAAACTTGAACTTTTAATTATAAAACTGTTGCCACGGGGACTTCTATTACTTCATAGCAACATAACTAATAATATTATTAGTAGCGAATGTAAATTTATTCAGTTGACTCTATTGGATAATGTTAAGTGCTTTATTCTTTAATCTATCAGAGTCACAGCTCATATAAAAAGGTACAGTTTGCTAAACTTCCAGCTGGAATTAGACGGCAGTGTAACATTAGACTAATCATAAGTATCATACATTGAATAAAACTGGAATAGTTTTTGAAATGTCTTAGACCCAAGAAAGTACCTCATCCATTGTGGCAGCCCATTGGAGGAGTTCTATTTAAGTCAATAAAACAGCATATTGATTTGATTAGCAGAAACCAGTTTTTAATTAAAACAATGCATAGTCCTCACCTCTGCTGAAATCCCACCCTTGTAGATTTTCTTTGTTGATCCCTTTAACTTTAATGTGTGGTTGAAGTTGGAGTCAGCTTTTATTGAATCTTTTAGAAAGCTGTACAGTGAAGACATGTCCACCAGAGGGCGTGTAGGTGCAGGCTCATCAGCTCAGTTCCCTGGTCTGCCCTTGTCTCTCAGGTACAGCAGCTCTAGAGGAGGATGCTCAGATACTCAAAGTCATTGAGGCTTATTGTACCAGTGCCAAGACACGACAGACTCTCAACTCCAGTGAGTACGCACACACCCATCAGTATGTACGCATCATGCATAGAACTGCATAGTTGCTGTATGTCCTATTGGAAACCATTGTTTCTTCTCTGCTTTCGGCTCTAACAGTTTTTTCTCTCTTCTCTTTTTATGTCTTACATCACTTTCTCCGTTTTCCTCATGCTCCAATTATTGTATTAACTATTAACATATACATCGTGCTATTGGGTTTTATTAACATCATCCGTTTATTTTGTTAATTTTGTCATGACCATGTTTATCATTTTTATCCCATACAACCTGGTTTTCTGGTTTTGGTTATAAATTATTGGTTACACCTTCACTTTGGTTTATATTCTTCCCTTCATCCCCCCAAACATTCAATTTGGTTTTTCAAATGCCGTCCATTGCTGACTCTGTAAAGCCTGGCAAGGAACTGACCTTATGCACAACCACGTGCTTGCTGACAACAGCCTCACAGTGGCTGGCTTGCCTGGCAACCCTCCGTGTTCTGACCAGTCAGAGGACTCGGATTATGACAGTATCTGGACTGCCCATAGTTACAGGACTGCCTCATTTTCTCGTAAGATATTGATGGTGCAAACCCCAACATGGTGATGAACCAGCTGGTTTACAGTCAGTGATTGATATGTACAGTGTTGTAGCAAAGTATTTGCCCACTTCTCGATTGTTTTTACCCAAAGATAACCAGAGTAGCTACAAAATATAAAATTTTTAAATGGTAAAAAATATTATCCAAACCTTCCTGGCCCTGTGTCCAAATGTAATTGCCCCCTAATAACCAGTTGTTTCCCTTCTTGGTAGCAAGCACTGCAATCCAGCATTTGTGATAACTGGAAATTAGTCTTTCACATCAGTGTGGAGGAATCTTGGCTCACTCTTTGCAGATTTATGTTAATTCAGCCACATTGGAGGGTTTTCAAGCATGCACTGACGTTTAAGGTCATGCCAAAGTATCTCAATCTGATTTAAGTCTAGATTTTTTTTGTGTTTACTCTCATTATCTGTGTCTAACATTAAAATTTGTCTGATAATCTGAAATATGTCAATGTGACAAATATGGACAACACTAAGAAATCAGGAAGGGGGCAAATATTTCTTCAAAGCATTGTATATATTGGTGTAGTGATTCAAACCTTTCCCTGGCTGTACATTTACCTGTGTACCTGTGTCTGTGCTGTGTTATATGTACTTGGTAGTCGTCTTTGTGTATTACCCTGTGTGTATTCCCATTAGCATACAGCAGTCTCAGTAAGAATATACCTGATAGAGCAGTATGTATTTGCTGTTTGAAATGCATACAAACAAAACAAGCAAGTGGATAAATACAGTAACATAATAACTGGTGATACTTTCATGACAGAGTGCCCGTCACTGCAGGTTTAAGTGCATACAGCTTCAGGTCAAATGAAGCTGATTTCTCAGTGTGCACTTATGGAACAGATGTCGTTCAGACGTTTGCGTTTGAAAGTGCCACATTTCATTCTCTTATATCTGCCTGCAGTGAAGGTAATATTATATCAGTTGCTTGCTTGTAGTTTGTAAGGCATTCACCTGTTAAAGCCTCTGATATTCTCCTTTAAATTGTATGTTTACCAGTTGAAATGATAAGAGGTTTGTGCCTTTGTCACACATGTTACATTTATTATAATAACCTGACTGTTGTCGATGTCACATCAGGCTCCAGTAGGAAGGACGTCCAGATGTTGTTTCCAGAAGAGGAGAAGATCATAGTGGAGGAAACAAGGAGCAATGGACAGACTGTTGTAGAGGAGAGGTGAGAGACGAAGATGTTTTTTTAATAATGTTTGCTTTATACTTACACACAGAAAACTGATGCTGCCTTTGGCATCCCTGTGGGCATGCAGAGTTATTATGGCAATAAATAAAAAGAAACTTTAAAAACTGAAGGCATAAATATGCATAATGAACGTGGAGGATACTAAACAGAATTTAAAGTCCATAAATCCTACATCAACACTCATGCAGAGACTTAAACACGAGAAACTGTGCATATTCAGTCAGTGCTGGTGAAGCTAAATAAATAAGGACTGTTTTTTGTGCCTGCAGGAGTCTGGTGGACACTGTGTACAGCCTCAGAGACGAAGTCCAGGAACTCAAACAGGTCTGCCTCCAGTTCTTTTAGAAACGAGATTTGCTGCCAAGATCTTCTTACTGTAACCAGTTTGTTGCTCGTGTTTTACATAAAAAGGTTCAAAATTAGGTCCAAGAACACAGATGGTCTCCAAGAAGTTGCTGTCAGTGTGGTTGAATGCATGCCTGCATGTTTAATTAAGGACACATGCTGTACTGGCAGATGCTTTATCCTGATACAAATAAAGGAAATTAGTGTTTCGGTTCTACTGACAGAATTACTGCAGATCATTAATTAATGATACTGTGGAGTATTTTTTTAGTAGCTGCAAAGTAGGGATGAAGGCTGTTTCTAAATGGAGATCAAGTTCTGAGTGAGTAAAACTGACTGGTGACATACTTCTGATGGTTTGGAGCACAGGGCGGTGTCATGGGTCATTGCATTGGTTTCAAGCCAAAAGTTCCATATTGGTGTAGTGGGGCAGCTGAAAGTAGCTTTTTCTGTGCATCAGTGTTATTCATGACCTAAATCACTGTGGTGTTTTTTAACTGAGCTTTTCCCTGCCCATTTACTTGATTTTTGGCAATGAATTTGATATCATCTCTCTTATCTTTTGATTTATTTTCATCAATTTTTTTTTCCCTTATCGTTTCACTCTTCCTCCAGGACAATAAGAGGATGAAGAGGACGCTAGAGGAGGAACAGCGGGCAAGGAAAGAGCTGGAGAGGATTGTGAGGAGAGTTCTGAAGAACATGAACGACCCGACCTGGGATGAAACAAACCTCTGAGAATTGTCTGACACTGAAGGACGAGATCAGTTCCTGACTTTTAAAAGACTGCGTGACGTGGACATCATTGAACCTGTGTGGAAAAGAAGCTGCTTATAGTTAATCCCGCTGCAGAACATCTCCATTTCCACTAGCTTTGACCTTCACAGTGACCTGTGTGCCAAACTGTGGACCAATGTAAAACACCTGCCAGCTGTTAGCAAAGCTGTCCCAACTGACCTTAAAGCTGTGAAGCCATACTAGCCTGCAGGCGAGCTGATTAGCCATCTTTAAAACACTGACACGAGAATCAAGATTTTTTTTTTTTCATTTACTTGTGTACTTCTTTCATTCCTTTTTAGCACCACATTTCACATTTGCTAGGAAAGTATTTTATTGACTGACTTTGGCCATGAACACTAGCTCTACATGGGCTTGTATATGTCACAGATATTGGAGCCGTGTGGACGAAACTCTTCCATGAAACTTGAAACTTGAATTTTATTCCCACACTCCACATTTTATTTCTCATTTTCTGATGTTAAATCATCATTTTGGGACTTTTAAAAACTGATTTCTGAACTTTAAGAAAAACTACAAACTTTTTACATTATAAATGCAATCTAAGTCTACCAGCACTTATAAGAGACCTCACGAGTTTTACGGGATTAGATTGCATTTTTAGTGTTGTGTTTATACAAAATTACTTATTTATGTATCCATATAAGTGCGTAGCCTTACTGATATTTGCTTGGACCTACTGTGTCAGTTTATTCACCTCTGGGTTTAGACGATTGTGCTTGAACTTGTCAAACCATAAACAAAAAATCGCAGAAATGGTTTGTTACTGAAAAATAATCAACAGTAGTTATTGTTAAAAGGTTTCTCAGGAATTAAGATGACCATCAGGGAGTTCCAGATTCACATCCATTTCAAATTTCACTTCCAAAGCAATATTTCAAAATTTTGATTTGAAATTGTAATGCAGGGTTACTCAATTCACAATTTTCTAAACTTTGCTCCTGATGATTAATCTTGTGGTTGTCAAAATAAAAAGTATGACCTACCTTTTAAAAACATAAGAATAGTACTATCTTAACTTGTGGCAACACATTATCTATCATATGTACATTGTAAAATAAAAGTAATAAAAATGTCAGTGAACAGTCCAGTGTGTAGGAAATAGTCTAACCCTCAAAAACCAGTGCAATCCAGAATATCAGCAGAAAGCATATAACAATATGAACACTGAGAAGAAAAAAAAGGTTTATATTTTATTCCACATAAGCGCTGGTACACTAAAACGATGCTCAGATAAACTCTTTTCATGCAGTCCTAACTTCATTTTTTTCAGAGCTAAATGAAACACTCGGAGTGACGGATCTCCTTCTTTATCAATACCAAAGGCAAAGCAATACAACACTGGACAAATCTTTTTTATGATGTCAGTACGCAACTTATTGTACAATGGTTTCTTTTTTGTTTTATATATTTGATGTTATGTTTTTACTCTGGCTTTGATTTGTAACACTCGTTATTTTCTACTTGACCTCGTCGATCACACTTAAGATGATTTGTACAGAAAAGCTGCACTTTTCTCGTGCCATTGGGAGGAAAAAAATCTTTCGTTAAAGCTTTTATCTTTAAAACTTCACTTACAAATGACATATTACCGAAAGCAGAACCACATTAATGTAAGCTATGTAATACAGTATGCCATTTTCTGGCACTAACTCATGTATTTAACTGAAAGTGATTGATGTAAATGCATTGTGTGTTCAGATGTTATAGCAGTGAAGACGATTACAGTAGTTACTGTGACAACAATCACCCCCCCCCCCCCCCCTCTAT
>VOQK01028612.1:14599-27031 GCA_015052645.1 Benitochromis conjunctus | reverse complement strand
TAAATCTTTATCATATATCAACTCAGTCCGCGGAAACAATGCACACTAACACTGGATTTACATTGAGCCTATTTGAAAAAGTTTAATAATGGATGATAATTTCTTTTCATGTGAAAAGTGCAAAGTGATGCATAAGTTAGCATGGATACAATTTGAATATTAATATTTAAATAAGTAAGTTGGGGAAAAATGCATTTTGTGTTCACTCCGACGTATCCAAGGCACGTTTGTATAGACATAAAAATGTGGCCTGCACAAGTTAAGTAACAGAAAGCAGTCTTGTTTCATGATTACTTTGCTTTGGGCCTGTATGTAAAAGGCTTTCTTCACTTCTTAATTGCTTTCATTACGTCCAACGATCCACATCTGCTGCCAGTGAGAAGCATGAAAGGCCGGACAGTTTGAAAAGGGTTTGAACTTGGAGACCTTCCTTTAATGCTGGAGTTCCTGTAATTAATATGTCAAAAAAAACCAGACAGATGTGACAGAATGACGAGGCCGGAAGAGAGACACACCACAGTGAATGAATCATTAAAGGAAACGGACAGAAAAGAATAAATCTGTTCATTGTTGTGAGATGTCAGCGTGATGTAGATGAAGGACAGAGCAGGGAAAGTTGTGACGAATAAAGACAGTTTAACTATTCAGTCCCCTGTTTTTTTTACAAGTATCAGCTGCTCTCACGAGCTGTCTGTGTACTACAGCAGTAGCTCAGCTAGGATTATGACACCCAAAAAGCCGATGTGGAATCTGAAATTGGTGTAGAGCTTTGAACATGAATTAGGTGGAGTGCAAAAAAGTTTCAAATGCAGTTAGCTAAAAATAGCCTACTTGATGAACAGTTACATTTCTTGAGCTAAAGCTAAAAAATAGTGTGAACGCAGTCTTTGTGAATGCTTAAAATATTTAGCTAAGAGCACAAAAGGTAGGCTACTGTTAAAAAGCTTCTGGTTGTGGTGCTTGTTGCTAGCAGGAACATGTAGAGTGCCCTCTGGTGGACACGCTGTGCCACATCAACACTCAGAACATGGATTAAGGACGTTTCTCCCTTCTCGTCCTTTTTAAATTAGAACTTGTCAGCTATTATAAATACTGATACTGATAGATGTTTGTGGTGGGGAGTTGTTAATAACATTTCTTAACATCTATTTATAATAACAGTAATTAATTAGTCACACAATGAATTAACGAGCCCTGTGAAAGCTAGGACAGGCTCTCCTCACAACCCTGAACTGGAAGAGCAGAAGAAAATGGATACTCAGGCTCTAGCTCAGTGGCCCTGTTAGATGTTGGTGGTCTTCAGACCTGTCTCTGCTCAAAACAAATTGAAATTCAAAGACTTTATTTGAATTTTGGTCAGGCACAGGTGTACACGAAAATGTGCAAATTTCTCAGTCAGGTAACACATCTGACTTCACAGCACAGCCTAGCCCTTTGGCGGGCCTTTTATTATCGTATCCATCAGTCAGAGTCACAGTCGTCCCTTAGACCAACAGGCCTCCCCTCTACCCTCCTGCCTCTTTATCGGCATAGCCTTTCAATACAGCATCAGTGCTTAATCAATACACCATTTGCACTCTTTTTCTGACCAGCGAGTTTAATCCCTGCCGGCTCTCACTGCAAATTCCCCAGCGGTAACTGGCAAGTGGAAAAGCATTTCTAATGCTTAATTACATCGCCTGCTTGAACAGAACTGGGCAGAAAACAATGGAACAAACTCAGTAGAATTGGGGGCCATTGCAGATGCTTCACACATGTCCCAAGACCACAGAGGGGGTCATTTGTCTATTTCTAACAGGGAGGAGCAGAAGTGGTGAGCTGACTGCTTATTTGAAGAATACTTCTAAGTGATGTGAATTACTGGAGTGCTGAGCTAAATAAGATTTTTTTATCGGCATCCAAATTTTTTGGATGTAATTTTGAACATGCGCCACACTTACAGACAGAACTTCAGTAATGTACATTCATACTGTATTGGTCCTGACAAGGTTTATATTCCCTGTTATTGTTGACCATTAACAATAGCTCCGCGTTGTTCACATGCAGAGTTATTAAGTATGAAAGAAAGGTTTGTAAACTCATGCCCAAATCAGTGACTGCAGAAAGAGGTTAAAGAAATGCAGAGAGCAACGGTGCGCAAATCCACGGACAGAGGAAAAACACAATTTCACACTTCCACAAGCACACATACTGCAAAAAAATGCTATTGCACTGTTATACACACTCATAATAGACACAAACAAGAAAACAAAGCTTTTCTCTCTCTCTCTCTCTCTTTCTCACACACTCACACTCTCAGTCTCTCTCTCAGCTGGCCTAAACCAGGTTAGAGGATGAGGCGATGACACTTTTCACGACGCTGCATGTAATCTCCTGCCTCAGAGTTCACTCACCCATCTGAAATACAAAGCAATTACTCAGCAACCCCATCATTTCCTCCGACCCCTCTGCCAAGCCCCCCTCCCTGCACTCATCTCATGAGTGGATGTCTGCGTGCTATTGTTCTTAGATTACAGGCACATAAGCGAAGCTATTGCCTTTATGGAGAGGCGCTTTTTCATTTAAATGTGATAAGCAGAAACATGCACACAACTGTTCATTCCAACACCCGCTCTGACCTTAGACTAATAGAAAGGGTATTGAAAAAGCAGGCGTGGCAACAGCAGCGAAGCACTTCTTACAGTCCGATCTGCCAATTCTGATTTTGGCTGATTTGAGTTTTTGAAGAGCAAACATAATGAGTTATTTCGTGGCAATAATAAAACACGGACTAATTGAGTATTTGTAAATAAAAACTGAATGGCAGTATATCTCTGTTTATCTCCCACGTCTGTGTCGGGGGGGTATTGGGGGAGGTAAACATGTTTGGACTTTAAAGATGGGGGTGGAGCTTCTTTCACGGACACGTGTCAGACACAGGTGGCTGTCTGCTTCAAGCCTTCATCCTCCATGAGTCACAAACGGCTTTGTTTGTACAGTTTGGAGCATTTTACTGAAATGATCTGAAATAGTCTGGTGTTTCTGTGTGGAACAGTCCACACACGAGTGTCAGCTTTTGTGAGTGAAATGATGGTATTTTTTAGTCTGTACGCAGCAGTAAATAACAGGTATACACAGGTACATGTAGTACATACACATGCAGAACTTTGTGTTTTTGTGGTATTGTGCTATCTCCACCCACATGTAAGCAACAGGTCCATGATTGGACCTGTTAACTATGCCAGGTAATTGTTTCACTTGTCCTCTCAGTGTTGTCACCAGCGCTGCGGTTGGTTTATGGTTAAAACAGGATGGTTCTGATTGGCAGAGGAGCACGAGGAGACAGATGACACACTCACTGTGTGAGAATCACAGCCCTCAAATATGTCACTTTGTTTCACAGAAGAAATATTATTTCTCAGATTAATATGTTCTGCTTGCACAGCTGCACTATATGGACAACAGTAATGGGCCACATCACCAAATCTTTGAATTCCCTCTTAGATAGTCCACGATCAACTGTAAGTGCTATTATTCCAAAGGGAAACCGTTCGCCACAAAGTGGCAATCCACATAAAGTTACAGAGTACTGAGTTTAAATGTCACTAACGTGCTGCTATGGACCTCCAAACCTCCTCTGACAATAACATCAGCACATCAGTGGTGAGCTCGGAGCTTCATGGCATGGATATGCATGGATGAGGAGCTCCTGTAGGTGTAAAGCGTTGGTGTCCAAGCACGTTTTTCCACATAGTTTACCGAGTGGAACAGTCTTGTTGCCTTGTTCATTGCAGCAATGCAGTTTCAGTTTTGAAGGTGTGCATCAGGCTGCGACAGCTCATCAACCACTCACGGCCAGTCAGCCAAGAACCAGCCGATTCTGTTCAGAGGCCACTCTGTCGGTGCATCTCTGAGTAATAGTTAAGATTAATTTCCAAGTATGTAACATGCAGTGTGTTTCTCTGCAGTTTCTCTGACTAAA
Source organism: Benitochromis conjunctus (assembly GCA_015052645.1). Lineage (NCBI taxonomy): Eukaryota > Metazoa > Chordata > Actinopteri > Cichliformes > Cichlidae > Benitochromis > Benitochromis conjunctus. The sequence continues at coordinate 23,070 of VOQK01028612.1, read as the reverse complement.
ATCATATATTACAGACAGCAAACAGTTATGTAATGACTATAACTCCTGTATTGTTTTAAAAGGCAAATGAGTTGAATAAAAAAAATGAAACAAGAGTTGGAAAAGGGACATAAAGCAACCATAAAGAGACACACAAAGACACCGTGGATGGTGAAATGGGGAAAGTGGCACAAAAGCGCACACAGACACGAAATAAATTGAGAGGAAAAAATTAAAGAAACAAACGCAAACTGAAAAAGTTAGAAATAAGATTTTCTGTAATGGGAGTATTTCTATAATAACACAACATGCTTAAAAATGTGCAATAACAGAAAACGAGAGTGAAGGCTGAGTCTGGTTGACAGACAGATTAGACGCTGCTGCTCGGGCCGGTGCTTGCATCATCACGTTCAGGATTTGGAGGGATGAAAAGTGTCGTCCGACCGCATGCAGATTATTGACAAGTGTATAACGGTGTCCATACTCTGACACATATACATGGAGATGAAAATCCGTGAAGTGCTCCTTTAAACACAAAAATAAATCAGTGCAGATCCTCCCACACATGCTTGCAGCAGCGCACACAAACAAATAAAAACACCAGCCGCTGATGCACGGCGTACGTGGGACACAATCAGAGCCACTGCCATCCATGCATTCGGGTGTTGTGGCTGAATTTCACAGCGGAGGGTTTCAGGAACACGGGGATGGGGGGGAACATCTGTGCCGCTGAACCGTCTGGTTGCGGGATTCGAGAATATAGGTCAGCACTGCAATTTATTTCTGTTTCCTCTGCCGCGCTCTCTCACACACTCCCCATCTTTCCTTGTCTCTTTCCTCTCTGTTAACTCAGCACACTGAATTCTCAGAGGAGGTTTGTAAGGACACACATACGCACAAACACACAGACACACTACATACATGCAAGGACAGAATGAGATGACGGGGAATGAAGGAGAGAGTCTGCAAGGTTGGGAGATGGGATTTTGGTTGCTGTGACAACCACAATGCTGCCTATCGCTGTTGGTTGAATAAGCTCACTATGCACGCACACACACACGCACATGCGTGCATGTACACACACATACGTGTACACACACACACGTGCACACATACAGCGTCGCCTTTTGGAAACGTTATCTCAATCCGACTGTTCCTGAATTACTTTTGAAACAACCACACATACACACACACACACACACACACACACACAGAGAAATGCTACTTATCATGGCAGGATTACTGAAAGGGTCTACAGGGCAGAGGCCCGTTACCCATCAAGGTCCCGGACACGTATAAAGGAGATAATAATATTATTTCGTTGATGATTAATAAACACCTCAAAAGGACTTAAAATTATTACAAACAGACAAGATGACTACAGTTAGACTCAAATCAACCTTTGTTGTTACGACACTTTTTGGGGTACAACACAGCCATAAACACAGAAAGAATCAGATCTACTTACAACTGTAGCACAAAACAAAAATTGCACCATTATTTAGCTTTTTGCGCCTGACTAACGCAGCCTCCTTATAGCCTGCCTCGGCTGCGATAGCTGGCGCTGGGAGTGTTTAATTATATAGAATGACAGCAAAAGGTGCTGTCAACACTTACAGTGCCAAAGCTTTGGGTCCATCCTGTAGTTCGTAGCTGAGTCCTGACTCTGAATGTTTAGAACCATATAGAACCGTATTGTTATTTTAACACAGCTGTGGAATGTAACACGGAGGAATGGAGGGGGAGGATAGTGGCTCGTTAAAAAAAACTGCATTACAGTCAGTTAAGATAAGTCCGACAGCATCGAAGCCTCCATTTGCTTGTGTTTAACCAGGAGCGTGAGCACACAGAGCTCATCAATATCAAAAATCTCCTTTCAATTTGCTTTTTTTTTTTTTGCTCTCGCTGTCTGTTGCGTAACATATTGAACTATTTGTCAAAATTCAGCTAATATGTAACACAAACATGTGAAATGTGTCAGAATAATGTTTTTCAGGTGTCACTGAATGCAGTGGCATGCCGGGACTAAGGCATGCAGAGATGATGACATCGCCAACCCCCCACTTCCTCCAAAAGGACAAACTCGATCAGATTAAAACATACCGTTTGGGCTGCCTGGCTTTATTCTTCCATGCACTCTGCACTTTTACTTTTCTATACTCAATTCTTGGCTGAAGAATTGTAAAATATTAATACTTGCATAACTAAATAAAGATTTCAAACATTACCAACAATTCTTTACTGTTAGGTGACATTAAATGGTGGAGAACGGTTTTTAAACTGTTACTTTAGCAAAAGTAGCAATTAAACAGGATGAAAACACTTCACTACACATAAAGCTGTTGTATTGGCAAGTTGTAGATAATGTATAAATAATAAAAGTATTTATTCTGGAGAAAAATGTTCCCCAGCAGTAGTAAATGAGCTTGAGCTCATTTTAAACACTTCATATTCTGTTTAGTCTATAAAGGATATAAAACGAAGCTGCTAAGGAGCTCAGAAACACAAGCCTGGGTTTTGATCTTTGAAAAATTATTTTAAAATATATTCATTAAAAGAAAATCACTGTCAGTGTTGACAGTGTTAAGTGTCAGTATGTCCGGGAAGATAAAGACATTAATGAAAAATAAAGATGTGTTGGGAAAACTGCTTGTTATACTTAAACTGGGGATTTATCATAAATGCTAAATCTGAAAGTGATGACTAAGGCTGCACATGTTCCACTTGCCTGTTTTATTAAACTGGATTTGACCTATTCTCTCCATCATCAACGCTAAAATACAAAAGACATCCAATTGCTGATGTTAGCTCTGCTGGGACACAAAGCATGAAAAGCAGAGCTAGTGACAGCTTGGTCCACTCGTCAAAGATCGGAGGTTTATTCACAATGCACATGTGCACGCTACTGGAAAACACCTGCTGGCCTCTTAGCTCCATGAAATGGAGACACGCTACAGTTTCCAATGGGCTCCACGACAAGCGGCGCTTCCAGCGACAATAGCCAATTACAGCCACAAGATGGGAGTAATGTAAAGGATCAACGCAAACAGAAGCTTTTTGACTGGATGCTATTTGAGCTTAAAAGACTAGAGATCGCTTTCAATTTGGTACATTTTAATTGATGTCTATTTTTTACTTTCAGATTTCACTGGTCAAGCACTGCTTGCCTTGCTTTTCCTGACAGAATGCCACTGTCCATCCATCCATTCGCTTCCGCTTAAACTTTTTCAGGGTCGCGGGGGCACTGGAGCCTATCCCAACTGTCTTAGGGCGAGAGGCAGGGTACATCCTGGACAGGTCGCCAGTCTGTCGCAAGGCTAATACATATACACAGACAACCATTCGCACTCACATTCACACCTATTGGCAATTTAGAGTTTCCAGTTAACCTATCCCCACTAAGTGACTGAATGCCACTGACTGAACGTAATTTAGATTTTGTAGAAAATAGTTTATTGCCTACAGAGTGTCATGCGTGCATTTATTGTTGGTCATGATAATAATGATCACGTCACCTGTCAGACATAACTTGTTTGTAACAAAGCAGCTCGTTTCCAGCTCAGTTCTGCTCACTTTCTGATGCTCCTGTATCAATAAATATCCATTCTCTGTCCTCTATACGCTCTTTCTGGAGAGACGCACACGCTGGAAATCTGTGCTTACTCTGTCCCATGTTTGTCACATTACAATTACACAAGCAGCACCTGTCTTGTTAGCAGATTATGTTCTGCCTTAATCAGTCTGCCTGTTTGCGACCTGCTAATTTGCGCTGCTCTTGGTACATTGTGATGGTCATTACTGAAAGAAACTGCTTGCCTCTGTGTTCGCAAAGTGGCGCTTTGTTAGTGGATCACATGCAAATATTCCACTATCATTGCTACAATTTTTGATTGCAGCATCATTTTAATTTACTCGCTTAGTCAGCCTCACGCCGACTAACCACAAAGAGAGACGAAACAAAGCTGCTGCTTTCAGTGTGTTTGTTGCCCCTACAGAGGAAGAACTACAAGGCCTGTAACATTTCAGCTCAGGGGCTCGGTGTCTTCCGTTCAGTTCCTATTATGCATGCATTTGTTTAAATAAACAAAGCAAATGAGCATAATATAAGAAAAAGAGACAGAGCGAGAAAATAAGTCAGGAAGACACTCTGTTCTGTCCACAAGCATTCATAACACCATTTAAAAAGGTTATCAAAGGTCGGATCAGCCGTGCGGCTGCATGTCAACACCTTATGTACTGTAATTGCAAAGGCCTGGGCAATTATGAGCAGCGAGGGTTCAGCAGTCGCCGTGGCAGTCAGTGGGCACGGCGACCGTTGCTATGGACAGCGCCTTAATGTCGTCACAGCAGAGCAAAGAGACTTTCTAAAGATAAACCTGTGACTTGGGAAGCGAGTGGAACAAGGAAAGGCAACTAACTAACAGGTTGCCTACAGGCACCGTCTGAATCGTGATGATATTTACAGAGAGGGCGATATGAACACCTAACTCAGTCATATAAAGGCATGCTTGGATGTAGTGGCTTGTTTCTGTTATGTTTTCCACAACAGCCTTGCTGCAGTGATCGTACTCCTTCCTATTCATACATTCCTCTGTTTAAGATGAATAACTTTTAATATAAATCTTATAGAACATGAATACCTTTACAGGTTGATAAAGCACAGTGTGCTTTGGAATGGGCTTGCCTTCTCACTGATAAATCGCTCCCCTATTAGCATCAAGTGTCTCTTGATTTCTAAGTCAGAGCCACCTTCTGCCGCCGTCAATGGGGAAAACGCAAATGCTCAGTTTGAGGCTTCATCTTCTATTTTTTAGGTAGAGTCTCTGGTCCTGTGCTCGTCAAATATGCAACATATTTGCTGTTTATTCAATAAATTATGATGGACAGAATCATAGTTCACTTTAAACCGCACTGATGAAACAAACAAACCAACGTGCCGTTTGCTGTGTGACGTGGTTTTCTCATCATTTTTATGTCAGCAGAGAGGCTTTTTGATGTTTCAACATCATTACGATGTTACATGCTGTGTTAGTAAGTTTTGACTGTACTTTGAGACCTTACACTTGGTGCTGTACTACTCTCACAGCTGGCAGATGTTTCCAGTGTTTTCCTTCTCCGGTTGCTGTGTATGAAATATTTTATTATTAGAAGAATGTGGGACAAATTCAAGTTAATTAAATGCGATGCATCCAGTGGATTGCAATGGAAAACCTTTTATTAAATATATGAACAGATCGTCTGCTCGGTTTGATATTGATTTTCTATCCAGTGCGAAAAGTCATCTACTAGCAGCATTAAATATTTGAATAACTAGTAAAGTTTGTGACTTTCAAGCTAAAAAGCAGAAATTAGCATTAAGAACAAACACTGGAAAATATTATTCAACCTTACACTAGTTAAAGAGGATCAGATTGATGTGGCGTAGCACCTCAAACAAACAATCAGGCAGAAAGTGTAACACTCCCCAGCCAGAGCAAGTTATTTAGCCCGTGTATTTTGAGCGGCACTGGCTCATTTTAAATCTGATCTCACAAACTATACAGACAAGACAAAGACATGTCTCAAATGGTGTAAAGCATTATACGACACCAGCAGAACAGGAGCAGTAGCTCCTCACTCTGTAATAGGAGTGAATATGCAGCAAAATTGCAGTTTCTTTATGTTTGTGTACATGTACATATGCGTATCTGATGACTCATGAGTCCAACAAAGAAATGTTTCCAAGCTTTTGGTGATTTTTTTACCACATGGGGAAAATATTAAGGACTGAAAGAAGCTCAAACTTGATTATTGCACAGAGTCATTTCTTTCTAGCTGGAGCTGAAAAGTTGGTTGAATTTCTCAGTTAGTCGTCTATGGCATGAATTCTGGGTTTTTTTTGGAGAAAAAAAAAATACTATCATTGCTGCAATTCTTGATTGCGACATGATTTGAAATGACCCTCAACTGACTTCTGATCTTCTAAAAGGTCCTTGTGCCCATTTTCTGTAAGTTAGTACAAGTTTATGTTAGTGCGTGGTTTGCCAACCTATCCCGTGAATCAGTGCTCTCACAATGTTTAAACAGAGATTCTGTAGATCCCAATCCCTGCTGCAACACACCTGATTCAACCAACTGAGTATTTTCACCATATGTGAGTTATTATAAAAAGTTAAACAATAAAACAAATGCCCCAAAATATATTTTATTCCAGGCTCCCAACAGGCTTTAAATGCCATTTGGGTGGGCATTTTAACACTGAAGTCTATGGGGATTGACTCTTTTGGAACTTGCCTCTAGTGGCCATTGGAGGAACCGCAGGATCTGGCACTTCAGCACTTTGAAATTCATAATCCTTATTTAGTGGATGTGTAAGAAATGCAACATAATGGGAGAGAATAGAACGGGCATTTTTAAAAATTCATTTTTGATGCATTTCAGAGGAAAAAAACATTTAATCTGTTATTTTTAAAGTAATCCACAGATAAACTGACAGACTGAAAAAAGGAGGTTGTTGGAGTCCTCACTCATTGCTCATCTCACAGCTCATCTACATTTCATCGGTGTTGGGGGATGAGTACAATGTGAAGCTGCTCTGCGAAGGCTGTTCAGAGCCAGTTATGTTCACTGTGTTGTTTACTGTTCCCCGTCAGGCCCGCTGTGGTCCCCGGAGAGGAGGGCTTGGAGGGGTTGATTGAGCATTCAGGGACTCTCGTTGTTGCAAACATCCTAATTTAACCCCCGGTGATGCTGGATCACACAGACCCAAAGCGCTGTCTTCAAGCTGCGGCCCCGTCCTTTGTTTTTCCACAGTATAATTATCCTTTTCTCTCTCTTCACCTCCGTCTGAGGTTACATTACCTCCCCGTGTAACAAACAAAACACGTTTCTCGCTCTTCTCGCATTTCTCCTCACACCCCCAACATCCATCCTCTCCTCTGTCTCTCCATCTCTCTCTTTTCTCTTGTTCTGTCCTGTTCCCATGGAAACTGCTGGTCTTTCCGGTAAGGTAAGGAGAGTTTGTTGGCGAGAGTTGCGTTAGTTGTAAGTTGTGATGTAATCAAGCTAACAGTTTCCAGGGCTGCCGTTTATGGTCACGACAGTGGTAGGCTGCTGACGATCGGGCCTCCTCCTGTCTGAGTGTGAGGCAGAGTGCGGTACAGATCCTCTTGTCTGATTCCTTTTACGTCTCCTTTTGCGTGTCTTTTTTGTCGAACCTTCATAAATTGGACAAAAACACAAGCAGAGTTTGTGAGGCCTTCATTTTTTAGTATTGGCTGGAATTCCCTCGTTCGACACTTTCTGTTAGTTGTAAACTTTGAGGGGGGATACCACAAGCGAGCCAAACTACTCTTCCATTGTCACACTGGGTTTTGTCATTTTCCTACAGCTACATCTGCGCTGCAATGTTGTCTCTTTCTCGTTTTCCCTCTTAGTGGTTATCTGTGCATTTATCTTGTATGTTTTCAGCCAGAGTTCCTGAAACCACAGAGAGCTTGTAGACTAGCAGAGAGGGGGAAAGAGGTGTTGTCCAGGTTGGGTGTCCGTGTAGCACCTCTGACCAGTTGATCAGCATCAGTGCAAAATTTTATTAGATCCCTGTAATGTTTTACTTGCAGTCCTGCACTGAAATTTAAGGCCTGGCAGACAAAGTGAGCATGGCTACAGTAGACTTTGGAGTAAAATTAGAAAGCCATGATACAGAAACAACAGTCTTTATTAAGGACTGAGCATGAAAGGTCTTACTGAAGCCTTTGATGTGATACAGCAGTTTTCTTTAATCAGTTTCCATTTTTCATTCACGTTTTTTAAGCTCCTACCATCCACAAAAAGACAGGAAGTCAAGTTGGGAGGGACCAGGATGAAAAAGATTAGAAATGAGTACATCTGTGGGGAAGTTTGGAAGTTAGAGAGGCACGACTTAGATGATTTGGATATGTGCGGAGGAGGGATAAGGGCATGCACTGAACAAAGGATGTTGAAGATGGAGCTGCCAGGCAGGAAGAAAAGATGAAGACCTCAGCGAAGACTCATGGATGAAGTGAAGGAGGGCATGCAGAGGTGTGGTGTGACAGATGAAGATGCTGGGACAGGGTGGGATGGAGGCGGGTGATCTGCTGTGGCCACCCCTAAAAGGAGAAGCTGAAGAAAGAAAACGAACGTCCACCACGTCATCTGTCAAGGGTTAGGTTTAGCGTTGGGTTTTGTTTTAAAAAGTGGTGGATGTTAATCATACCCAAACCCAAATCCTGACCCTATGGGTTCCTCATGACCTGACTGTTAAGTCAAGATCCTGTGCATTTATTGTTATCATCATTAGTGGACTACAGATTACACTCAGTAGCTCGCTGTCATTCTCCATTTATATGTTGCGCCTTCATCAAAAAGCACTACTACTAGTTCATGCTTATCACTCCCAAATCTCTCCCTATAGACTCTAACAACGCAAATACAGCTGCAAGCACCAATTAAGGTGCCGAGTAGTTCAAATGATGCAATATTTTAGCAACCAA
>VOQK01028612.1:0-12104 GCA_015052645.1 Benitochromis conjunctus | reverse complement strand
TGTGCGCGTGCATCTGCAGCTGAATCGGTTTCCAACTTCTGCCACGGAGCTGAAAAGCTCCAGTGTCCTCGCTTCCAGAATTAGAACAGAAATGAGCAGAAACATCTTGAACTTGTGGAGCCGGTCATGTGCGCAGCTTACCTTGACCTTACAGGCTTGCTACTGTGTGTTTGCTCTGTGAGATTTGATCGTTTTGCACCTTAAAAGAGGCATTTTGCCAGTTTTAGTAAATAGTTTTGTGTGTTTTATGTAGCTAATTTAGTGGTCCACCTCTTGAGAATTCAGTTCCTGAAATAATAACCATTTATTTTGGGGTTTTTTTTAATCACATTTGTATTGGATTGGATTAAATAGAGTAAAAAGAATCACCCTCAGCATTTTTCTGAATGCTGTTTTTCCCTTGTTACCTGCTTCACCCATATATTTTTATACCATTACCTGTGAGTTTGACTTGCGGATGGTGACCTTTTGTTGTCTGCGGTATCGCTGACATTGCTGTGTCACTGTGTCTAAGTCTGCCGCCCAAGCCTAAACATCTCTTATCATCAGTTTTATTATCTTAATGTACCATCGCCAGCAGCGCTAAAACATTTTCTCCTGCAGTGTTTCTCAAAGTGGCATCGAGGGACCTCTACGGGTCCTTGATGTCCATCAGGAAGGTCCTCTGAAAAATCTGTTTCTTTTAAATAATTATATGCAATGAAACTATAGTCCAAACTTGACTTTTGTTTTGGCTCTTGCGAAAAAGACTTTCCCAGTATCCTGATAGTGAATATTTATGTTTTATGGAGCCTGTTAGTCTTTTTTTTTTTTAAATTGTCATATTATAAACAGCAAAATATCACGATATAAATCAAATCCATTTGTTTTTGTCAAGCTTAAAGATTCCTTTGAGGTTCCTAGGATGTGAAAATGTGGTAAAGGTGTAGAAGCTTCAAGTTAAAAGTTGGGCAGTTTCATATAAATATTGTATAGTTTTTGAATGTATATAACATAATAAATGAATAAATAGAAAAATGAAATGAAGGCGAATATAAACAAAAGTCTCAGCTGGGTTCTGCTAAAGCTCCAAAGAAAAAAAGAAAGGCATGGGAAAGCCCATCAGTGCAGTGAAGTGGATGGTGAGGCTCATATATGACCACAAATCCAATGTGTGCAGCTCCTTTCCAGCTGTCTGTCTACACTTGTGTACATCGTTTTGTGATATCGCTGCCTCTTCTTTTCCTGTTGTCAGGTATGGCGCTCGAGGAAGTCTGCTCTGAAAGTCGTGCTTTGCTCTAAACGCTATCACTGCCTTTGATGCTAATAACTGTTAGTGGTATCAGTCTTTTCAGCCTTGTGTCTGTTGGATGTCTTCTTCTGTAATTCTGTTGCTCGAATGTTTGCTAACATTTTCTGCCTTGAATCGTTTTCGCCCTCAACTTTTCACTGAAGTAGCCCAAACATTAGCACATTGGCTCCCGTAACTCTATTCCCGCCACGTGGTTGGTGTCTCGTTGTCGTTGGCTTTTAAATGTTATCTTTAGACATGGGAACTGTTACGATGGTGGATTATAAAGAGCGGTTGGCCATGTCAGGCTCATGTCAGGTGCAGGTGTTGCTCACCTGCTATTCAAAACTTTTGTGTAGGATTGGTATAGCAGCCCCTAACCTGGAAATGTCAGCCCTCTGAAGTCCACAGGCGTTATCGGGGGAATTCAGAAACGTTGGCGCGATCAGCTAAAAAAAACCCTTTATTGGCGGAAAGCATTTACGTCAGCATTATCTTTTAATGACCACTGACTGCACTGATTGTTTCCACTTGGAATACTTGCTTGAAATTTGCATCCTAATGGCTCAGAGAGAAATTACACACAAGCTACTGTTGAAAAATGTATGAATGGCCCAGCTGTCGTTACCGTGCGGATCAGGTGGTGGTTTGAGGAAACAGCCTGTTAGACGAGCTTGGACTGATGGTCACTTGGCAGCTCCGCAGCAGCTTTATTAAAAGGAGAATTCTGATGCGTCTGTCTCATTTTCTTTGCTTTCTGCTTCACTTTATTCCTCCACTTCGATCCGACGTTTTTGTAATTCCTGATTCAACCGAGCACTCTTCCCCCTCTCACCATCCATCAATCCCATAATTCAGAGTCAATCTCTATTCAGGCTTAGTTTTTGGCTTTGCTTTTTCCTCCCTATATGTCCCTTGCAAGCTCTCTTTTTCATCAATTCCCACTTCAACTTTCTGTCTCGCCTTCCTCTTTTCTCTGCTTTATAGTCCCCTCTATCTCTCTCTGTCCTCCCATCCTCCTTCTCACTTCTGCACCATAAAGTAGATGGCTGGATGATTCATGTCTGCCCCCGGACTGTTGTGATCCTTATTTTACTGCACAGTTAAACAGGACTCCCCCTTTCCTCCTCCGTTGTGTGTCTGTCCTCTGCAGCTACCGACACTTATCAACCAAAGCGTCATAGCGTTAACACAGATAACAGCCAGGACCGGAAACAATAACCGCGTCTTCATCTGCTGGGTAATTATTGTTCTGCAGATATTTTATGTGAGGATTGAATACAGTCTGGATTTTACAGTGCTATTGATTGGATGTGGGAGAGTTGTTTGTGCGACCATTAAGCTCCCAGGCACCAGTCTGATTTAGACTGGCTCCTCTCCATGACTCTGGGCATCCACGGTCCAGCTGTCTTTTTCTCTGCATTATTCATCATTATGAGAGAGGGACATCCATGTTTTAATCGTTTTGTCTGCTGCGGTATTGCTACACATCGCTGTTGTCGTTCATTGCTCACAGGCATCTATAAGCGAGCTTGTTCCATGATTGATGTTATACATAGAATCTGTCAGTGAGTCTGAATGATTGAGTCAGTGTGTTTGCCAACTGATGTCTTTCCAACTCATTTAAAGCACAAGTGTTTGATGTGCGTTGCTGCAGGGTTTAAGTTCAACTCTTTTAAAACCGCATTCTCCACAACATATTTTCTCCGGGTCTGCACTTGATATCTCACAAATACATTTTTAATAAATCTTTATTGCTCACTTTCACTCCCCCGCCATTGCCCTGGTAACCAACAAAACAGAGTACAAGCTTCTAAGTGAGGTTTCAGTCATTATCTACAATGACCCGAGCTAACCCTAACCACTGGTGTGCAGAACATGCAGATATTGGTTGTTTTCTTTACAGCTTTTCTGTTAATGCTTTTCCAAACAGGCAAAACTTCTATAATAAACCCAAACTCTAAACATAACCCTAAATGGGTCAAAGGTGACCCGGTGAATGGTAACAAAACCAAGTAGAGACTACAACGGAAATGTCAGGATTGCATTTCCACATCTTTCAGCTTGACTTCTGGTCATATTGGTGCTTCGTACCCACCTAAACAATCGAAATGTCACCCATACCCCCAACCGGTTGCGACAGATGGATGTTCCTCCCTGAGCCTGGTTCTGCTGGAGGTTTCTTCCTGTTAAAAGGGAGCTTTTCCTTGCCACTGTCGCCAAAGTGCTTGCTCATAGGGAATCATCTGATTGTTGGGGTTTTCTCTGTTTTGTCTGTATTACTGTAGAGTCTTTACCCTAAAATATAAAGCGCCTTGAGGCAACTGCTGTTGTGATTTGGTGCTCTATAAATAAATTTTAATTGAAATTGAAAAAGGTGTAATCTTATTAAAAACACAGGTGATTTATCATCAGGACACTGACAAAATAAGTCATAAGAATTGACCCCATTCCTTTTAAATGTACAAAAACTTTATCAAACTGTATGAACAGTGCATAAAGAGGACAAAACCCCGTGCTTGAGCCCACACTGTCTCTTACATGTTGTGCGCTGCTGTGGTTTGGAGTCACTCATTCTCTTGGGAGGAAAGTTCACTGCAAATCAATACAAAGCTACTCTGAGTGATCATCATTATCTTACATGAAACATTTCCATCCTGAAGGGAGTGTTTGAGCATATTTTGCTCAAATGGTGCCCAGTCCTAATTTTTAAGAGATAATAATGTTTGTTGAAAGAATGACTCTTACCCTCAGCAAAAACTAGCAAAGGGGGAAAAGACCACGAATCAACCAAACAGTGGCCTCTGGGATTCATGCTTCTTTCCCCAACTAATATCAGGAAAACGGAAGTAAGAGAACCCAAAGTGAAAACCCTCAGATCAACTCATAGCTAATAAACGAAACCGCAAAATCACCTGAGGATTAACGCTGGTGCTGATGGATGTGACGGAAAGAGAAAGAGGCCACCTCTTTGTTGTGTTTCTGAGTGCTAACAGGCACCATCATTTACAATAGAAACATTGTGTTTAAGTCTTGAAACCAGCAAATGAGACCCGAAGGGCATGGATCAGTTAACTATTAGATAATTGCCCGCCCTTATTTTGAAAGTTCAGTCACTGCTAAGACACTGCTGAGTCTGAGAATCTCCGTGGAGAGACAGCTGGTATTTGCTCTGTTATTTACTGTCACAAAGTATATTTAGTATGATTTATTCATCTATTTGAGAAAGTGTGAGGGTATCTCCGTTTGCAAGCATGCTGCTAAAGATACTGCTTTTATTGATTTTTGTCTGCTTTTATTATTTTAGCTTTCCTTTTAGGATGTCAGGGGCCTGATTGGGATGGTCTGCAGTTCTGGCCCCCAGGCCACATGTTGCCTGTGTGTCCGGGGCATCATTTGCAATTGCTCATGTCTCTAATTGCTTGAATGTTTCTCCTGCAGCATGCAAAGTCTGAGGAGCTTGGAAAGAAAGCGTCTGGACTTGAAAATTCTTTGAGATGTTTCACCTCGCATCCAAGAGGCTTCTTCAGTTCTAAAACCAAATGGTAGCGAGTCCATGTGCCTCATGGACTCGCATGAGCCAAGATGTGAAAAAAGGCATGGGTCATTACCACCAGTGGTTTCTGGTGAAACCACTGTGAGCTCGTGCCTCAAGCATGAAGCATGCCAACCTTTAATGCAAATGTCCTGGGGAAGTAGAAACACCTCAGAGTGAAGTACAAGATCTCACTGTCTTTGTCACAAATGTGGCTATTCAGTGTGTGCCGTGAACAACACCAACTGTGATTTGTAGGCACAGACCTGACTGCTCTCACCAGCGTGAAATCCTTGATTTCAAGCGATGCCCGCTACTGAAATGTGTAGCCAAGTTTCTGTTGAGCATAACAAATCTGCAAAGTACCTTGCATGAGGTCAGATTTCTATCACTTTCATGTTTATTGATCTCAAATTTGTGAGTATCCTCAGTGGGCACGGTGACCTTGTGTATCTTTCTCCTGACATCACCTCTCCCTGTCAGGGCAGACTGAACGGACACTTTTTATTTTTACACCAGGTGACTATATACACAACAGTGTGGGGGAGTGGGCAGGGCTCCAGAGATCCGGGGGCAGGAAAAGGGCTCTCTCGCTTGCTTGGGGGTTACACACTCTGTACGCGCCTCTCGTCCGTACTCACACTCCGCGTTACACACCGCTCGGGGAAAATCACTCGCTCCGGGGAAAACAAAGGAGTTGAATCCAGGAACAAAAACAAAACACATGTAGCCTCAGCGGGTCAGCTGGGCAGGCACAGGGTCCATGACGCTCCCTCCCTCCCTGTAACTTTTGCCAGCCTGTTGTCTTTTTACTTCTGGGAAATATTATCTAGAAACCCTGATGTCATCCACGTGTTCGTAAGTCCAGCTGTGCGGGAAACCGTGGTTTTCAGCGCTAACATACAGTAAGACAAAAACTGAACGGAAAACCCTGAAGAAAGTCACCTGGACAGGTAAGCCATGCAAGTGTGCAAAGCACTATGTGGAATCAGAAGTGAATAGGCACTATTGCTGTTTTGTAATTTAAAAAACAAATTCATCAAAATAGTGAAAAAAAAAGAAAATAGCTGTCTTTTACTGGAATAATTAAAAGACACATTATTACCTGCAAATCTCTACTAATGAGACAGTTTGGCTCAGCCTGGCCTTACGTGCAAAACTGAGGCCAAATCGTGCCACAATGCTTTGGCTTGCGCGTCTGCTATTGATTGTAGGGTACAGTAATTGAATGCAGCCTTCCTGAGAGGTTTTATGAACTCAGAGCTTCAATCACTATCACCATTCAGTAAACAGAGATTGTTAGAGTCACAGAGACTGTAGCACTAAACTGCAAGAGCATGGTTTCAAAAAGTGAATCCCCACTACCACCACAGTCTTACTCTCCAGCTTGCTACAAAACCAGCACACTGTTTCCGCTCTGGCACTGAATGTTGGCTTAAACAGTGAGACAGAGCGTCTTCCAGGATGAGCATAATTCCTAGAGCTAGTGCCATCCTTCAGCTCCTGGCTGTTATCAGAGGAACTCATATGACACTCTATATCATGGAACCTTAACTTCTAAATAAACCTAAATGCTTTGGAGAGCAGTGAAAGTATTTAATTGGAAAATAATGAATATAGTTTTTGCTGTCAGTTAAGAGTGTTTTTTGTCTCATTATTGCAAAGACTTGGGAAAATATGTTTAACCCTTTCACACATAGTGGTCACTACAGTGGACAGCTATTCAAAGGCTGCTTTCTTGTATTTATGACAGTGTTGATGGTATACTTGTACATAAACCACTACACTTGACACTGATGTGTCACTCCATACCAAATTCATAAGTCTAAACGTATGTTGTCCACCTAAGTGGACGTGTAAAAAAACTCTTTGAGAAGTGCATGTTTAAAAAAATGAAGTTCAAAAATCTTTTTTTCATGCCTATAGCTCAATAAAAATACTTCCTGATTGAGGTTGTCATAATTCATGCATGAAAGGGTTAAAAAATGTTCTGACAGCAGAGCGTTAGGGTCATCACCGGCAATGACCGAGACATCAAAGAGGTTAACAAGTGAGTCAAATTCAAGTTCTGAAGGGATGAAAACACAATAAAATCGATCCATCTATAATTGCCTGTGACACCAACCAAAGTAAGGACACCGAGCCTCAGGTAATTAAATGTTATCAAGGATGAGCTGAAGTACAGCGAGCCCGAGATTAATGCAGTATGTCCACACAAGGTGATTCAAGACCCTGTGAAGGCTCACCTTAGCCAAATTAGTGGCGTCTTTTTAGGCCTTTGATTCAATTTTAAATCAATTATATATGAGATATGACTCAATTTAGCTAGTGTACCGAAAATATTTTATATTATATAAACTGCATCCGCATCCCATTGAAACAGAGTGTCATGTATTATCTCTAATATTATATCTCATAGTCAGAATGAAGTTTCTTCATATTTGGTCAAAAAAGAATAGTCATATAGTCTCTTTGGCTTTGAGGCAAACACTGTGAACACTCACATTTAAGTAGCACAATTCTTTCTGTCTATTTAAAGTCACATTATAACCATACATTCATTAGGCACTTTATTCTATACAGATCACACCTGTGGCCAATTTAGAGACTCTAATTAAGCTTACATGCACGTCTGTGGACTGTGAGCACCCAGAGACACACTGAGAGCACGCAAACGCCACACTTTTTTTTCCCCCATCTCAATTTTGATGCCTAAATATTTTGTAACCACGAGTGTCTTGAGAAAAATGATATTCTGAGCCTCGGTTATTTCAGCTGTTATTTTTATTTGTTTATTTTTAATGGTGCCTTTTGTTTGTGCAGGATTGTTGCTGGGCGTTCTCCTGCTTCGCTGCCTTAGCGGCGCAGGCTTCTCTCTTGGAGCATTGTCACCACTTTCGCTGCATCACCTGGAGATAAATGTGTTTCCTTATATAGAAACTTGGGGGTGTGACAGTATATTACAAAAGCCTGCTGGTTCAGAATAATTTACTAACATGGGCTCAGTGATACAAACATCTCATAAATCCAACTATGCACGTGTTTTTGTCGTACAGGATGAGAACGTTTCCACGCACATGTAAGTAAATGAGAACCCATGTTAATCGCATCGTACTGACCTCAGCTGGTTGTCAGCCGAACAGACGATGCTGGTGAGACTGTCATCAGTGAATTGTCCTTGTTTCACTTCGGAGTCCTTTTTTAAATTTCCTTCTCATACGATGTTGCTCACACATAAAAGCCGATGTTTGAGCCAATTGTTTGTGTTTTTGCAACGGTCTTCTGCATTTTAACTGACTCAGCCTACTTCACACTTCTCGTTTTGTCAACTCCTCGATACATCAGAATCACAGGCAGAGGCAACCGGCTCTTAAGTCACCCCCAGCATCCATCCACAAACCAGCGATTATTGGTAAGAATCTCATATGGGGAAAAATGTTCAGGATGCTTTTTAAAACTATCGAAATGACATATTATAGACATCAACATGCAACTCAGACCTGAGAATCATCACACGCAACTAATTTAGACTAAACATGAGACCCAACATTTGAGTGAGACTTCTGATTAACATAAACACTGAAACTGGAGTAACCACAGGTGCACAAAATAATTTGAATATAGACAGGGTTTTTTTTTCCCATTATCTAGTTTGATAAAACCTAAAATCCAAGTCTGGATTTGTTAACCAAGACTTTCTGCTTTGGTCTCTGTGAGTGTCGCAGTGTCCTTTGACTTTTCCACACAGTAGTGACGCCATCTTCAGTCGCGGACGTTATCAGGGCAGGAGGCAAAAATGATTTATAAAAATGACAAAAATAAAAATAAAACAACAAAAGCAGTGTTGCTTTTGTTGTTTTATATTTTGTTGCAACAAAATCAAAGAGCAATGCTGACAGAAGATCATCATTAGGTAAGCTAATGATTTTACCATTCAGTTTCAGAATGTCTTCTTGCCTTTACGTCAGTGATCTGTGGACAGTCTCAGTGGTAAACAGCTGAAAACAGACTTTTCTAATCTGTACTTTATTAGCTACAGTTACAGTAGGGTAAAAACATGTTTATATATTGTCTTCGTCACCATTTCGGTGTCTTTCTGACACGTGCACTGTTGTCAGTTTACTGCACTGCCTGTTTTGGTGGTAGAACTGACTTACGGCTCAGCGTGTTGCACATGCGTTCATTCAGCACAGACTCTGTATTGCATGACTTGGAGAAAAGAATGAGAGAAATGTGATACTTTCAGTCAATTACACACTAAACCTGGAGACATGATACAAAAAACACAGACTTTCGGCTCCACATACCTTGCAAACCATTTAAAATTGCTGTCCATAAGTAACCTTGCTACCGTAACTGCTGTTTCCAAATCCACTGTGAGCCATTTGTTGCTGGTGCAGTGTTTACTGTGAGGTTGCAAGGTTTTAACACTCTGCAACAAAGACCAGCTGACTCTTGGGTGTTTTTGTGACCTATAATGGGTTCCAGAACATTGTGAAACAAGGAAGATACTCTGTGTGCACTCTCACAATTATCTTTGAGCAGCCGGCGCTTTAGAAAGCCACATGCATTGTGGCCAGTAAGAAGCATCCTTTACAAGAACAATTTCTATACATGAGCAACAGATAAAAACTCATTTGTACCATCTGTTATCGAATTTATTGATTTGTGCAAGTGAAGTTTAAGTTATAGACAGTTTCTTTTTGAATGTATTTATTGTATTATTAGGGCATTATTATTATTATTATTATTAGGACTATTTAAAAGGAGTATCTTATTTGTCAACCTAATGTTAGTATCTGTTAGCTAACAAGACACCAGCATCAGAGTTGTGCGATGGCGTATTCTCATCTTTTTCACTGTGATATGACCTTTTTCAGCAGTCATTTCACACATTGACCCTTCAAAGTCTGAGTTACGACTGGTAACAAACCCAACCCTGACCCTAACTCTAGTCAATCACAATATGTAAATCTTTTATTTTTTTGTTAATCTCCAATCTGCCAGGTACCAACACAGAGTATGTGTGATGTTCGATTCTGAGAATGAGATTACCACCTGCTGTAGACGGCTTTTGGAAAATTGTCCTGGGTTCACGTGTCAAAACTGCTTTGGAGAACACAAGCATGAGACCCAAATTCAGCCGCTGTCATTCAGCTCAGGCTGAAAGTAAGAGTCCACGTGAACATGTCATACATGTCAGTGTGTGGTGTTCGTGGCTTCCTGCTGAGTTCAGCGTCAGTGTCTTAGTTAGTCTTTAGGTGCTGCTGCAGGGTGTCAGGCAGGGCTTGGCCGCCAAGGCTTGATGAAATATGCATTCACCCGAGATTGAGTTGACTGACCTTGCTCGGTTGTGTGTGTTGTCTGTGCAGGGGTTTGACGAGAATAAGTCTCCATGGGACCGTTTAGCAGCACTCGGGCTCAGAGGGTGTGACTGCTCTATCTGTTCGGCCCCTTTCCTTGTTGTTATTGCATAGTCATGCAAGGTTTGTGCCAGTGCTGTTTGTGTGCTTTCAGGGTATTCCTCCCTTAGACAGGTGGACCAGGGAACAGATTGCCTGAAGGTTTGAATGGCAGCTCCAGTGCAGAGCGTCTCCATTTCTTTTACCTGCATGGATTGTTTTGACATAAGTCACAACTACGAAAAAACTGAAATGACTACAGTGCATGAAGAACTCAATTACCAAGCGTAGACCTGTAGGCCTTATTAACATCTCCCCCCCCCCTGCAAATCCATTTGACTTGTGACCTGAGCTGTTAGTATCAATAATTTTCAAAGCACAACACATACGAAGCCGTTTTGCATCACATTTGGTTTCATTTTGGAACAAAAAGTATCTGTTATTAACATTTCCCTTTTGCACCGACAGCCGACACTGCATTAGAGGTTCATATTTTGATCATAATTAAACAATCTGACATTTTCAGATAATATTGTCATGAATATGCGATGATGCAATTGGTCAGAATTGGAAATGCAATGTAAGGAGTATTCATACAGTTGAGAATAATAATATTGATAAAGTAGCTGGTGTTATGAGATAATTGACCAATTTCAGAGCATAATCAACATAATGTTATTTGAGACACTCGCCTCACTCGCTTCATGAGACGCAGTTACTGAGTGAAAATGTTCACCAGCTGCATGGAATTTACTTCTGAGGTGCTGACTTAACTTGTAATCTGATTTATAACTGAAAGTAGAAACTTCTAGTTAATTGTGGACTGGTGCCACAGGCTCATATAATGCAGCCTATAGTGCTAACGTCACACATATAGAAGAGTAAGAGGAGAATGACTCAGAGTTGTTAGAGAAAAGCTTCAAAGTAGCACCAGGAGGCACTGAAGAAAAGCTAACGGGCATATGGAATCAAACTTTTCTTTCAAAAAGAATACAGTTAAAAGCAACATTCACACTTTCTAGCTAAGCTGTCACCCAAGATAACAGCCCACGCTCTTTTAAGTATCAGTCCTGTGAGCAGCGCAAAGTCGATCATTTAAGCAACTCTGTTACACTTCATTGGAAATCATAGGCACACTTAACATTTAGTTTTTGGGCTGTTAGACGAGCTGTATCATTGTTGAGCGTGTGTTTATGTGTTGGAGTTGGCTACGTTTGCTCAAAACGGCCAGTTGCTCTTGTTCTCAGTCATGTCACAAATATACTGCTGTATATCACAGTGTGAACACAGAACAGGCCATCAAAGAAGTGAATCCCCACGAAATTATTGCTACTACATTATCATTGATGTATACAGACAAAGACGAATTACTTATATATATGTATATATACAGGAGCAAGCTCTGAGTACAAGATCCATCGAGGCTGGGGTCTATCACACCAGGCAAGACCCCAGGTGCAGGCTGTGTAAAGATGCCCCTGAGACAATCCAGCACATAACAGCAGGGTGCAAGATGCTAGCAGGCAGGGCATACATGGAACGCCATAACCAAGTAGCCAGCATAGTATACAGAAACATCTGTGCCGAGTATGGCCTGGAAGTCTCGAGGTCAAAAAGGGAGACGCCCCCAAGGGTGGTGGAGCGTGGCCAAGCTAAGATCCTGTGGGACTTCAAGATACAGACACACAAAATGGTGATGGCTAACCAACCGGACATAGTATTGGTGGACAAGCAGAGGAAGATGGGTGTAATGATAGACATAGCAATACCGAATGAGAGCAACATCAGGAAGAAAGAACATGAGAAGCTGTAGAAGTACCAAGGGCTCAGAGAAGAGATCGAGAAGATGTGAAGGGTGAAGGTAACAGAGGTCCTAGTGGTAATCGGAGCACTCGGT
>VOQK01028609.1:83516-96041 GCA_015052645.1 Benitochromis conjunctus | reverse complement strand
CATCGCTCTCCCATCAGCACTTCCCCCCGCTGTCTTCAAACATCCATAACAACCATCTTCTCCATCCTCCTACCCTCTCTCACCCACTCCCTTTCTCCCCAGCCCTGCAGGCCGTTAACCTAGCTCGCGTCTCCCCATTCCTTAAGCCCTCCCCTTCTTCAGCACACCCCCACCAACACCCTCTGTCTATCAGTCTGTCTTTCTCTCCCTCACTCCTTCTCTTCACTCCCATCCACCGATCATATCCCTTGGGTATATGCACTGCTGCTCGGCTGATGAGGGGGAGGATATCGCTGCCAGTGCTTTGATCCTATGAAAGCTGATATCCAGAACAGAGCTACAGATCCCGCCACTGGGCACCTTGGCATTTGAACGACATTGCTCTGTGTAAAGCCTCAGCGAGAAGGCCATTCCCCTATAGCCTGGCAGCTGGAAACTTTAAGTCTAGACAGGTGGAGCTGGCTGGTATGAAACTGATCATGCTTAAAAGGTTGTATGCAGAACATAAGATAGTAATCAGGGCAGTTGGTTGGTTGGCATCAGTTAAAGCGCTTTTATTGGGTAGACTGCAAAAATAGTGTCATGTGATGCTGGTTACATTGTTTCCAAATATGCAAAAATAATCAAAACTTCCTTTACTATCACATGGAATTAATAAATAGATAAAGAGGGACAAAAACACCTTATATTTACTTCTGCTACACAGTGGAATGGCTCTGTTCCCCTCACTATCCAAAAACAACTGCAGGGCACATTTATTGATTGGGAGGGTGCTCATACACAACCCTGCTTTCTTTTATGTTTTATGCTTCCCTAATATAATTATTAGAGGTCATAATCTTTGTATTAGTAATAATCTGATTTTATGAATGTCTGAATTCCTCTAGAGTGAAGAATGCTGATCAGGCAACTTGGTGCGTAGTGTTAACCAAAAACAAAAGTTCATTATACCAACCCCAACAAAAAAACATAGCACAGTCTGTCTAGCGCACTCAAAAAAACAGTGTCATGTTTTTCCACAAGCACAACCGAAGAAAATAAATGCGTGTAATACTGCCAAGCAGGACCAGTGAAAGGAAACGAGAAGTATTTTTCAGGATGGAATAAAAAATTGAACATCTTTAGGAAGAGACCATTGTAGAGCAGGAGATACGCAATATCTACTTAATCCTTTCAAATTCACATGTGGGAGACACTAAGCTAAAATAAACTTTAGTGCAATGACACACAATAATTATATATTAAGAGAGCGTAATGGAAAATATTCAGCTTTCGACAGACTTCTATAAGTGTCTAGCTGGTTACATCAAAGCAATTGTGAAGAAAATAAACAATTAGCCATGGACTGGGAATATGTTCATAAATAATGGATTTCTTTTTTCTCTTAGAAAATAAGTTCTGCAGTGAGTAACCTTATATAGATCTAAAAGTTTCATGCTGTGAATTGACACACAAGATATTAGCCTTTCCCCCACAGGCCACCAGAAGGGGAGAATCAAAGAATGCCAATGACATTTGCGTAAAACCAAACAGCCACTGAAAACTTATGTTTCAAGTTATGTAGAAGCATGTGAAGTTATAGTATAATTAAGCAACAGAGAAAACTACTAATACAAAGGAAAAAAAGAGGGGAATAAAAGGACGTTCTTATTCTCATTTCTTATTAAAAGTTCTTTTATGTGTGGTATTTTTTTTTCTTTTTTCCGCGACTTTCAGAAAGAGTGTTTTGTTCACTGCACTCATAAAAGCAAACGCATGCATATACAGACACCTCTGAGCTACATTTACAGCAGGTTGTCATAGTGTCAGTGGAGGATGGGAAAGGAGATCAACAGGAAAATAAAGTTTCCCGCTTGTCCATCACTGAGCTATCAGAGTGTTATCTGTGCCAGACGCCCACCATCCTCAGCAGTGATACTGAGACAGCATCCAGGACCTCAGGACGCTGCGGGAAACACAGCAGGACACCAAGAGAGGTGTGACAACGTCACTGGATACAGCAGGCGTAGAATGCTGAACACACATGTAAGTGCACAAATGCACAAATACTTACAGTACACACATGTCCACACAATGGATACACATGCGCAGACTCTGAAGACAGAGACAAAGACGAGCACTAAGACCATCTGATATTGCTAAACTGTCACGCCTACACAAAACAGACGCTAGAAATGCTGTAAGACAGATATGTGTGATCGTCAATCCTATCATATAGAGGAATTAATTAAATTGGAAAAAGCACAACTGAAATACTGTGGATATAATGTATTTTCACCGTATTCTGGTAGCAAGTAAGCCCCTTTTGGCACAGCTTCTATCGATACAGAAGAAAAATGGTAAATAATAAAGCTCAAAAGCGCAAAAGGAAGGCAGACAAAAAGTAATAAATAACAAGGAGATAGCTGTTCACAGCTACCCATGGCCACAAGGAGAAGGAGAACACAACCAAGAAAGCGAGTCCAAAAAGCACTTGGAAAAAAAACAGATACTGCATGTTGTTCAATATTTGGAAGACTTGCTGACTGTCTGCTCAAATATTGCCCCATGGCTGTTGGGCTTGAGAGAGGAACAGAGTGGCAGTGAGACTGACAGTGAGATCTCTGTCCATAGCCAACACTCTGTTTATCCGTCTGTCTGTCTGTCTGTTTATCTAACTGTCAAATTATCCCTCTCAGCAAACAGCTCACCATGAGCTGAATGTAAATATCATGGCCAATGTTTGTCACGTGAGCATGCTGGTCCACTCTGGTCAGCTGAGGGTGGCCAGTTTCAAAGGAAACAAAACAGATTTTGGCCTCCGTGCAAGTAAAGCTGCTGCATTTTGGCATTATAAGTATATCAAGCGCACAGAGTACATTTGCAGCCATGTGCACACGTGCTAGCATTTACAATTGGAGCTTTACCATTTGTGTTTGGAGCATTTTATTTGCAATTTCCTTACAAATAATAAAACTTGCAATGTATTTAATCTTATTAATAGCCTAACCAAGAACTCAGTGTTGCCTAATACTAATTAGTGTGTCTGTCCATGCAGTTTATGGTTATATTGCACCTTGCTAACTAATCTTGTTAGCATTAGCTGGTAGCTTAGCCATATAAATCACCTCTAAATCAGGTCACTTATGAATCTAAAAAAAGCAGAATGGTACTGTCCATAAAACTCAAACTGGGACTGAAAAATGTTGAAGTCACAAATCAGTGGGTGGTTTCAAAGTGAACATGTGGACTGGCACTTACATGATGCTTTTCTTGCCATACTGACCTTTCAAAACACTTTAGACTAATAGCTACAGCTATATGGCCGTCTTATATAATTTTGTTTGATTTCAGTTTTAGAGTCATGCCTAGACTTAGATTTAGCTTAGCAGTTTAGGATTCTTTGAGTAAGGCTTGGTATTAAGCATTTAACTGTAACATGTAAAGTAATGAGAATACAGTCAGCGCTGGTCTTTAAAAACAGAATCTGTGTGTGTGTGTGTGTGTGCGCGCGCATATGTTTGCTTCTTCTGTGTGCTAGGTCTCACCTGAACATTATGGGCTTGTTTGTCTGCCATTTTCCCTCAAGTCACAGTGTATGCAACAAATTACACAGGTTGGCCTTGTGAGTGACAGAAGCTTTCATTAAAATCAGATCATCCCGGATGAAAATATCCTCTGTTGAAAATCTGATTCCATGCGGATTACACAGCAAATATACAGCAGGCAGACATAAACAGACACATACGAGAGCACTGATTCATAAACACACTTATCATTGTCAAAATGATCTCTTTTCTCATCAAAAAATCTATATAAATGTCTCATCAGCTTTTGACATACATGTTTTCAATACACGGCATGCCAGAATCCATTATGAATAAGAGCCTGACATGGATTTAATGCATAGGTCATATTCAAAGACCTTAATGTCTTTCAGAAGGTTTTAGAAAAATGTGTTAACTAGAGATTATTCATTTCACATCATGGCTAGTTGTTAAGAAGCCTTCCTGTTACTTTGCCCAAATTTCTTATTAACTCATTTGCTCCTTCCATTATATGTCTTAGTCAGTCTTGGTTTTGACACGTGTAAACACTTGGTTCCCTTTTTTCCCCTAAAAAGTGTACTAATCACTTTGAAAACCAAGAGGACTTTCCATCGCTGGTTGTTCTAAACCCTTTGGTTTAATTAGGTGTATCAGCCAAACCTCTTGGGGCAAGACTTACACGAACTGATATAAAGCACTCGCTGTGCAAATGTCTGTCTGTGACAATGATTTCATTAATAAAGTTGCTCTTTAAAATTTAAATAGATGGAAATGTGTTTTACAAATTTAGACTGAGGATGATTTGAATGAGTCAAGACAATACGGTTTTCAACAGTCAGTTGAGTGCCAATATCCAACAGAGATGATAACTAACATATAACTAGTGAAAAACTCTTGGTAATATCGCTGAACAATAACATTAAGAACTGTGATTTGAGCAGTACAAAGCACGCCTTTGTGTATGTAAAAATATGGCTATAACTCACTTGTCACGATGACAAAAGACAAAAAATCAGCACTCTAACAGAAGGGAAAACTCAATTTCACATTTCTCTGTAGATTGCCATGCAAAGTACAGAAGATAAAAGATTTGCTTCCTTTTGGCATTATCGAGTCTCACAGGATCTTCTGAAGGAGGACACAATCATGGAGTCTGTGTGATTCCACTGAGATGTAGACAGAGAGATGGTCAGAGAAGGCAAAGGGAAAGAAAGACTAGCATGAGCCAAGGAGACGGCCCTTTCACTGAGGCCTGAGACCTGATGCCACCCAGAATGTATGCCAGGGTGCTGAAAAGGGGCAGAGAGAGACGGGCCGGTATCCGACCACTTCACAGGAATGAGCAGGATGTTTGGGCACAGCTCTGTACTTAACAAACACCACTGGAGCCTAAATCCTGCCCTGCAACCATGTCAAGACTGACCTACAATATTGGCTCAGACAAAATATATGGATGTCTGTGTGTTAGACTCCCTATATGTACACCAACAGACTATTTACCAATGAGACTAGCAGCAGGACTTGTCTGTCAGTGTCTGTACATGATGTTTGATTATGCGTCTCCATGTGTATATATATATATATATATATATCTGTGAAAGATGGATTTTGACTTGGATATGCTGGCATACCCACGTGTGTGTTTCTGCATACGTTTATTTATGCATATGTGTGTATATGATTTAGGAGGAGAAAGATTGCGTGTAGAAAGCCAGTCCTGCTCCTAGCTGCTGCAGTCTAAACCTGTGAAGCTGCCAAAGAAAACTGTGGTCGGAAGAGTCTGCTAATAGAGCATGAGGCATGTCACCTGAAACTAGAATCATCTGAAACCCAGAAACCACAGCAGGCAGGCATCTCTGCGGTCCTGTATTAAAGGGCCGCCAGAAGCCCTGGGTGTGTGCCACCCTCCCACTGAGGTCCTCCCATTAGGTAGGCCCCTTCCGTTCGCGTGCCCAACTGCACCATGGGACATCCAGTAGTGTTAGATGCACTAGTAATGACTCTTCCAGTGTCTGAGCTCACCTTTCCACAGTTTTACTGGGAACAGCCATCATGTGCAGAGGGACCCCTGGGGAAATCCTGCTGAGATATATATCCTCACAGTCCTGCGATCTATCACAAGATTACGTGCACATGTGAACCAATACTTCTAACTTGCTTTCTTAACACATGCTCAACCAAGTAACATGTATGTGGAAGTGTCTGCTTTTAAAGGAACTCAGCCTGTGATAATTCATATGTCAGGCCTCAGTCACACAAGCCTAAAGACTGGTCAGCAACGTCCTGTTGAAAAATGTGCAGTCCCCAACTGATTGCTGAGTAGTTATGGAGTAGGTTGCTGGCTGTAATGGAAGTGATTGCAAAGGTGTTGCAACAGAAACTTGCTTGTGATTGCGTTGGTCACCAGTGTATTTTGGCCATTTGCATGGAAGACATTGACTTTTCTGTAAAAGCTCACCATTTAATCTCCGAGCCGTAGTGAAACTTGAAAAAAAACGCAACACCCTGAACCCTAAGTAGTTAAGGTTTGGGATGCTGGACCATATACCCCTTTGTGACCAATTTCACTGCCAGCAACCTACAGACGTACACACTTTTCCAGGGGGCCTTTTCTAGACTTGCTTTTGCAATTAATTTTACAAAAACCGTCAGCAACCACTTGCAACCGTCAGGGAATACATATTTTTCCCTCATGACTGGTACTTATCAGACCACTCCTTAGGCCTGTGTGACTTAGGCCTCTGTCTGAAGGAAATGAAGCTGAATTTATGTGAAGGCCGGATATCTGATATATTTGCTCTCAGGGGTTACAAACATGTCTCCTGAGCTTGTTTTTGCACATGAAAGTGCCATTTATTTTTCCAGTAAAAGAGTAACTTTAGTTTTTACTTGAAGAGTTCATTATAGGAGTAATGACTTAGATAAAAAGAGCAAACTGGTTCATTTTCAGCAGACTGTAAAATCAAAAGCTGTCACATCAAAATGCCATTTTTCTGTCTCTTTTTGTTGAATGAAGAATTGCTACAGGCTTTATCCAGCAGAGTGAAGAAAACCTGAAATACTTTTCTTATGTCACACATTGAATTTGTCAGTCAAGGAATGCCCAAGTGCCTCAGGTTTGACAACAGAGAGTGCTGTTTCTTTACCTTCATAGAAACTGCACCTTTCTAGACAAAATGTCCTATTTATTTCTTTAACAAACACACTTTAGAGCATCAGTAAATGTAAAGAAACTTTACAACATTCAGCAACTGGGCCACACAGTGTGGGAATCAAATCACGGACTCCTTGCTCAGGACATTTGCACCCCAACCACTGGCTATCTGGTCATCCCTGGACAAAACTTCTTAGAGACAAGAATCCACACATCTCATCTTAGCAC
The DNA here is from genome assembly GCA_015052645.1 of Benitochromis conjunctus. Classification (NCBI taxonomy): domain Eukaryota; kingdom Metazoa; phylum Chordata; class Actinopteri; order Cichliformes; family Cichlidae; genus Benitochromis; species Benitochromis conjunctus. Next base: position 89,132 of record VOQK01028609.1, on the reverse strand, counting down.
AGGTGCAATAAAATGTATCCCCGCTGCAACAGTAGCAATTTGGTGACAGGCTGTGGGTGGTGGGAAGACGAATTGTGTCAATGGCAACCATTAAAAAGGACCACACATTCTCCAGTCACTGGCGAGACATGATGGATGATTATCTCAAGGTGTGACAGGTGCTGCAATGGTGGGGGAGCGCTTGGTATCCTTCCCATTCTGCCCCCCTCTCCTGTCTTTCTCAGCCTCTCTTAGCGTATCTTGGTCAATGCTTTAACACCCCACTAACATGACTCTATTGACACACTCCAGATAGCGTCTGGTGGCTAATGAGTGTCTGAGTACCTCTCTCTTTCTCTCTCCCTCTCTATGTTTCTTTCTCTCTCTGCTCTGCATCTCCTTGTTAGCCTCTCTTTGCTTTCAGAGCAGTACAGTCAAGCCTATCTCACACATAAACCCATTAGAGCATGGATGGTCAGGCACACACAAACACACGCACACACAACACGAAAAAGTGCACACAAATGCGTCAAAGCACAGCTCATCTATGCACTGTAGATTATCGTGGTACAGTTTAAGGTATGAAATCTATATGTTTACATAATAAACATTTTACTAATGAAGACTGTGTTTTTCCAGATTTGCACCAAAGCCTTTTGAGGCAACAAGTATGTGAGAGTTATGTTTTTTCTGGTTCACTCACAAACCAGGAAGTTTGTGCAGTCTTTAACATATGACCCCAGACAGGAATAAATCATTGTGTGCTATATTTTCCCCAGTCACAGAGAGTCAGGGGAGTTTCTCAAACGGAAAATTAAAATATTTAGGAAGTACAAGGTTACAAAAACTCCCCCCCCCCCCCTTTTTTTGCCTTTTTTTTAACAAATATGACTCGCTTATTTCTTGCTTTGCCATTTCTGATTACACAATACTATCTGAACAATCTCCTTTGAGAAGCAGAATAATTTTTGATAGACAGTTGTGTTTTATTTTGGGAGTTACAGAGTGGAAGTGATCCAGTCTTTTATTCTTTGTGGTCTGAAAAGCAGAGCAAAGGGGGTTTGCCAGGTTCGGAGTCTGGAGGCTGGGGTGGGGATGAAATGTCTTTGAATGGAATAGACCTGGCGTTTAATATCAGAACACCTTAATTTTATCCAAACTTTATGTTTTGGTAATGTGCACGTGTACGATCACATCCATTCAATATACCTTCGGCATCCACACGGATGCTTTGAGACTAATATGTAATGGCAGATGAATTTGTGGCATTTCAGCTGACTTCCATAAGTCTAAAAGTAATTAGTCCCAATTTACGTCGTTTTTGAATTACTTAAATGTAATTTTAAAATCCATCTCAAGCACTGAACACAGTAGCAGTCAGAAAAGATCTGCTTTATTATTTCAGACCCTGAATTTTTCTAATAGATCAAAGACAACAACAAAAAACAAATAGAAATGACATGTCTTTAAATCTGATGCAATTATTAAAAAATATTGGGGGTTTTTAATTTCAAATTCACATTTTCTAATTCATATTGCTTTAAGATTTATGAGCCACGGAGCCCATAGTGTTGATTGGAAGCTAGCCATCTCCTCCGAGGCTGCCAACATTGGGCTCACAGTCTTTGGCCATGTGGCACGATGCCTTGCTCATTTTTTTCTGCCAACGATCAAGACACATTCTCCTTACTTAGTGAAAGAATTGCAAATCTTGTCATTTGTGTACAACTACCAAACATCTAAGCTCACACTTTCCTCTTGAACAGCAGAGGTCTGGAGAAATTTAAATGAGTTCGGTTTTGCCAGGGCAGTGCTTGTGTCTTGCCTTAGCTTCTTGTTTCTGCTAAGACAGAATCAGTGTAAGTTATTTTAAATTCAAAGTCAACTTTTGAGTTGGTTAGTTACTAATTAGTGGATAATAATTAGTAAAAAGAAAGAAAGTTTCTTTGCTGGGAAATGTTTTTGTTACAATGACACCTGGTTTTGTATTTGTGTTGTTTTTAGTTTTTTTAAATCTGTTTTCCTGATAGCTAGGTTGGTTTCAAAACTGAGTTTGAAGGTAACATATTTGTATGATTATAAAATAGAAATATGGTTGAGCTGATGAACATGAATATTAATAAACTAATGCATTTACTTTAAATGGCAGTGACTAACCATTAATCAATAGCAGGGAAAGAGATAGTGTTGGAGTAATTCACGCTGTGTACAGTGGTTTATGAGTGATTTTAGAATGAAAGCAGATTGTTTTACCATCTGAAATTATTTATAGAAAATTCAGGTTCAGGTGAGGTGCCTGATATATGTTTACGTAGAATGTGCTGCTTGTAATTGTTCATTTTACTAGGGGTCTATAGTGTCAATATCAATAACTACACCGCCGATATATATTTCTTTCAGTTATTGTCAATCTTAAGTTTAAAGCAGCAGTGAAATAAACAAATATTTCTAACCTCTAATTATACAGCAAAAAATGAAGTAATTGCAATGCCCTATTTTGAAAAAAAAGGAAAAAAAAACAAAAAGCAGAAATATGAAAACAGCCAATTAACATGAAGAAAAGACCAAAAATAACACAAATAAATACAATACGTTCATTAGTCAATGTTGAATAATGGCTTTTAAGAAAAAGAAAGTGTTAATCCCCAGACAATAAGATCCTTCTGATACCTTCATTAAAGACTTCTTCCCTGCACTGTATGTTAATGAGATGTCTTAGTCATATTAATATTCGGAAAGAGAATATTTTAATTTCCATCTCCTGAGTCTCATGAAAAAGAACAGGAGGTGTTTCAGATCAGGGCCTGTCAGACATAGACCACCATTTAGGCTAGATGTAGGACTGAGGGACAACAGATGCACTGAGATGTCCCCTGCTTGTAAGTTTATTTATGAATTTGTTACAGCAAGTACAACAAGTGTGTGTTGACACAAATATTATTCATCCTACCTTGACTCAATAATGCAAAAATGCTATGCATGTCGAAATGGTGTAGTATAAGAGTGACTCCACCACAACTACTGGATTGCTGCAGTTAAGCTGTAAGGACAGACTGTGAAATAAGCAGGGCGCCCCGCTCCCCATCAGACCCTTCCCTCTGGGCGGATGGTATCTTCCGCACTATATCAATTTCACTGTTACTGCCCAAATTTCGAGGCTCTGTGAAATGGTGCAAATAGCGTTACAAATGGTGAGAGATAAAAGGGTTAAACTAATTGCAGTTAGATAGTAATAAAAGTGATTCGTTTTATTCTACTATGCAAGACTGTCTACACTATATCCACAATAATACCCGGCTGATTAAACTTTTTCCCTTGTCTGCTTCATTATTAAATGAAACAGTGTTATAAGACTCAGTGATGTTGCCTATCTCAGAAGACAGAGAATTGGACATGCTAATTTTGAATTATCACACTTACAGTAGTGCCATATACTCAAAAGATCTATGCCTATAACTATCTCTCTCATTCTCTAGTTAAGAAATCCTATTGTGTTCTTGGATTTATAAATCAGTTCCACTAACAAGACGTGACCAATCTAGAGCCACATATGTACATATATTCACAATATGCTGACATGGCTTTGATTTTCTTGGATGAAGTTGCTTTATCAGGTTTTGTCCTGTTGCAGTCTGGAGTCACTTAAATATCCCAGACAATATGGAGAATGAAAGTTGTCATCAAAAAAGGGTATCAGTGATTTATACTCAAAGTATAAAAAATAAATAAAGCTGTATGGTTTTCAGTGAATATTTGCGTAATGCATTGCACCCAGATTTCTAAAAACATTACATCTAGCTCTCTTAAAAACAAGTAATTTATTTAAAAATAAATTGAACACACAGTCACACACCCACCCACACACACACACACACACACACACACACACAGACACACACACATATATGCTAGAGTATTTACATCCATTCAAGAGTGACAAGAAGGCCGGTAGGTCTTTGGGCAAACAAAGCCATAGCAACATGTGCTGTGTCTGTGCCAGTGCATTGAGCGTTTATATAATGCAGGGCAAAAACCCATTATGTCAAAACTAATTTCCTGCACAAGAAAACTAAACAGGACCTCTATAAAGAGGGAAGAGAAAATGGTAAATATTGTATTTTGAAAAATTGATTCAGCTTCCCCGACCATTGCTGAGTAATGAGCTTGAGAGACATGACTGGGTGTTGTTTAGATAACATCCAGGTAGCACACTATGTCTGTACAGCACTCATTAGCGTTGGTGAGAACAAAATGCAGAGAAAATAACATATTGCATATGACCACTGAGTCATGGAAAGCAGTGCAAAAAACACACATAAAACAGTATTACGCCGAGGCTGGCTGTGAGGAAGTTGAAGTTTGTTTCTAATCTTTAGTCCTACAACAAAAGGAGCTGTCACATTGCAAGCATTTCAAGAACTTACCCACCTCAAATAAACTTTTTCGATAGTTCCCAAACAGAACTAATGACCTTGAAAGGAGAGCAAATTAGCAAACATACAGAGCCATCTGTGTGCCCTGCAGGCAGGCGAATTATTTCGTCTTTGCCAAGGTAGTGTAATGAAGCTCGTACATTTTACATGCAAATCTCCGCCTAATCTTACTCTTACTCCCTGCCAATGTCGCCGCCAAATAAATATATAAAACCCAATTATGATTTAATTAATAGAAATCTACCGTTCCGTGGAATTGCTACTTTGGCTGGGTCGACTCCGGGAATTGAGCGTATTAGTTGCACCGTTAAACCACTATGTGGTATCAAAGTGAAGCCTCATCAGCTCTTGCTCTTTAAAGAGGCCCCCCGGGCAGAATGGAAGGCATCCTGAGGTCTAAGCACCACAAACCCACCGACCCTTACAGTCAAAGCAAGAACACCACTAGGATTAGGCTCTTCCTCCTTGCTTTCTATTGTTGATGTGCAAAAGACGCTTGAAGTTACACTCGCTGTCGTGACCTCAGGAGAGCTCTTAATGTGCATCACTCCATGTGCTTTGGTGAATGTATGTGTCCGCCCTCTCATTCTCTGTCACTAGAAAGAAAGCGGACATGCTTCATTAGCCCCCCAATGGCAAGGTGTTATTAGAAGAGCCAAAATCTAAGAGACTGTCTTTTTGCCTCTTATCCTGCCACACAGAGGACAGCAGATTCATAGTCACTATAAGTGCACACACAGCACTTTAAAACTTTGTTTTTATGTCCAGAGTCACTCAGCTCAAGTGAAGTCAGCGCCAGCTCAGACTGCCTATTTCAATCTGCATGACTCATTCACTCAATCAGATGCACGATAGGCAGTTCCTCCAGACCTCTTTGGTTTCCACCTTATATGAGTCAATCAGTCATTCGTTCCCAGTCCAATTTCTTGACGACAGAAATGTGACTCAGATGAACCTCAGTCTGCCTGCTTTGCCACTAATGCACGCACACACAGGTGAAGCATACAAACAGAAATGCAAAACACACTTTGGCTGTATCTGGGCAGTTTTGACACTGACACATGAATGTCCGTAGCTTTTATGCCTAACACCATCACACAAATGCACAAAGTTTTTCCTGTTCTCTGGAAGTCATTCACTAAGTGCCTTGTATCTGGCTGCTCCTGAGTCCCAGCTGATAGGAGGCCATACACAAGCTTAGCCT
>VOQK01028609.1:50192-62068 GCA_015052645.1 Benitochromis conjunctus | reverse complement strand
TTATCATTCTAAACCACACACAGAAAAGATAACCAGAGCGCTAGCATTTGTACGCATATGCGCACGCAAGCACGCACACGCATCCACGCACCGACTCCCCACCCCTTCACCCTTACACCTCACATAAATACCTAAAAAAACAGATCAACACATGCTCTCAAGCTCACTCATCCCCTGGCTCAATCACTCCTATATGTTTTCACACAAAACCACAATTTTACACAGAGGCTTTTTTGCCCCACACTCTTTTGCAGTAAAGAGTTGGATCACATGCTTTTTACAAACTGCAACTACATCACCTTCCACCCAGGGATCCTGTCTAAACGTTCTCTTTTAAACCTCCACTAACAGTCTCATCATTGATTTTATGTCTGTGTTTTTTTTCCTTCTTCTTCTTCCTCGGGTTGTAAGCAAGCAAACACAGCTGAACCCTAACACCCTGTGTCCCACTGTGTCTCCCTGAGGGTGTTCTCATCACAAAACAGCTACACAACAACTCCAGAGTGAAACACCCTCAGCAACACAGGCCACAGAAAGGCAAAGGTGACAGGAGCAGGTTTTTTCACCATTTCAAACGTACAGAGCCATCAAATAAACTTCTTGCTCTCTCAACATTGGGAGGTTGAGCATAGTTACTTCTCCAAAGAAGTAGTTTCTCTTAACTCTATCCATTTCTCACTTTTTACCCTCCCATTTCTCTTTCTCTCACAATTTCTCTCTCGCGCTCTCCAGTTGCTGCTTATTATTTCTTTGTGGAAGAGTATGTGATTGCCAAGATTGCTTGGTGGCTGTCTCGTCTGAAGTTGCCTGTTTCAACGCGAAGGCAGAAAAGACTCAGATTCTCCACTTTAGATCTTGCAGCCTCTTTCTTCTCCTTGCCCCTTTGTGCTCTCTCTCTCTCTGGCGCTTTTTTGTCAACCGTCTCGGCGTATAGTGGTTTCAGTGGGGTAAATAATCATCATAAGGTGTGTTTGGTGGGGAGTGAGGGGTGTAGCGAGGAGACTAAACTTGCCAAAGACTGCAAGTGTAAGGCTCGTCTCCTCTCCCGTCCCTGTTAGCTCAGCCATTTTTGAGCGGTCAGGCTGTCTTGCCACAATCACACGCTGGCGCCACAATTGCCTAGCCCCAACTGCAACCCTTTCACTGTGTAATGAATACATCCAGAAATAAACTAACCACTCGTGCCCCGCTGCTTGCCCCCTGTGCGCATATGTACAGAAGAAAGACTAGAGTAATATTTGCGTTGTGCCGTGGATAGTGGTAAGTTTACCTGGCCCCGGGACGTCGCGTGGCAATGGCGTGGTTCTGGTTAAAACACAGAAGCAGTCAGTGAGAGAGAAATGACCACCAACTGGTGTCACCTTCTGGTGTGATCGTGCACACCCCTGGTTGAGGGAATGTTTGGGCGGTATGAAGATGACCAGAGAGGAAGAGCGGTGTTTATGACCCCCTCAGAGATGATTTAGAATTGTGCTTATGATTAAATGTCATGTGCACCCCAACAGGTGCATGCAAAATATATGTACGTGAAGACATATTGGACATTTTGCTGTTCAAGCAGCAGAGTGTAAGAAAATGATTTTTGTGTTATTCAATTCTGGCTGCATGTCTGTTTAAATGCCACAAGAGATAAATATACCTGCACCAAACTCACCGGCTTGAGTCTTGATTGTGCACGAGGAGGTCGGATCAGAGCAGTAATTTTCCACCTCTACACTCAGCCTTCTTGAGTGTACCTTAAAGGGTGTTTCTATGAAGCGCTGCATGGTTTTATATGTGTTTGTGTGTGTCCACCGTATGTTTTCTATGCTTGCATGTATTTTGTCTACATCTGGGTTGTTTTTGTGTGTGTGTGTGTGTGTGTGTTTTTTTCCCGTTTGTTCTTTTGCGTTGCTGTTTCTTTATGTCTTCTGCTGTGCTTGTTCGGCAGTAGCTGCGCTCCTTCATTTAAGCTGTCGTTTGATTTGTTTATTTTCATCTCATCTCTCTAAGCAAATAAAAAAAGAACACCTATGAAATCAGATACCACAACATTTATTTTGCATTTCCATCTGTAATAAATGAAACCAATTAAGCCGTACTTTTAAATTAGGGAGGAGGCAATCCTAATTTTCTCCTTAAGTGCGGTTTCCACGGCAATCAGAGGCCTCTGCAGGGGGTCGGGAATGGAGGCGTTGGGTGGGAGCGTGCACAGCAGGGACAAACTGACTGAGTGCAAGAGCCTACTGCACTCGCAGCTGAATCTTCTGCTGGCATGCACTTTCTCTTTCACATACACACGCATATGTCGGTGCGCACACACACGCACGCTCAGAAACTCAGAAGCAGTCAACATCACACAAACACTTGCACATATTCTCTCTGTTCATTCAGCCTTATCTACAGGCTTTATGTGAAACTGAAGGTTATAAAAGTGTTCATATTTATCTTATTGTTGTCACTTAAAGAGATGATGGTTGAGTGATTCACACAGTGATTCTCATAGTCTTTCTAATATGTATGTCTGACGCTGAGACATCCTCTTATGTGTCGGCCTGTTCTTCTTATTTTCCTATGAATTAATTTGTCCCCGGGCAAATGTGGATATGACAGCTTCCTCAATCTGTTAGCAGAAGTGTTTACGGTTCCAGTCAGAATATTAGGAAACTTGGCCCTGTGTCATTGTTTCTTGTCACGTCTGGCTGGATTCTCTCTTTCCCTCTAACGAGGACGAACTGTGATTTTTAAACAGACAAATTTTACTTAACCGCACATGAAAATAAGTTGCTCTTTGTTTTTCAATGTATCAAATTTCTGGGGAAAATCAGCTTTGCCTGAGATGATAGACCACTGGAGCTGTAATCAAGAGGAGAAAAGAAAACACCTTTAAATGTCTGTGCATTGAAATAAGTGCTAAGCGACATGAGACAGTTTCATTTTGCACAACGACTTCAAAATTAATAAACAAACTAACTGAATAAATAGAAGCTGTGCTGAAATGTTGACCATGTAAACAGACATACAAGCAGGCTGGCCAGTTGTGAGTATTTATAGCGTCCGTTTGGCAGCTGTTACAGGAAGCTCAGCCTTTCAAAGTGTTCTGTAGTTTGAAACAACACGGATAGGTGTTTGTGTATTTTTCTATTTAGTGTTACGTGAAAACTAAAGCTGGAATTTCGAGTCTTTTTTTTTAAAGTTATTTCAACATAATTCATCAGCTGGATTTATTTGTGTACGCTAAAGTAAACGTACGGCGTTTTATAGAAATGACAGGGCATTTAAGGACAAATTAGCATTTTTTCCCCCTTTTTTACACCGCGCTGCTAAAGACTATTCAATGAACTAAATTTAAAACTAGAGAACATAGCAAATGTTGCATATACTCAGTCAGTATCACATGTTGTGGTCTGTCATATGAAACTTCAAGAATTACTGGTAAAGAAAGCCAAGCTTTTTAAATAGAAGACTTCTTATTCCAACTTTACTTTGGCACCTCAGCAGAACTTTCCCTGTAAACAATTAAAACTTTCCTCTTGAACATGACTCTGATACCTACAATTTCTCTAGTCTGGCAAGCATTTAGCTTTTTGGTGACAAAAAGATGGAAAGGAAGGGGGAAAAAAAGCTGGCATTCAATCTATTACACCGGATCTGACATAGCTGTCTTATAGTTTGAGAGAGCAGCTCAGACACAACAGTTGCTAGTCAAACAGAAGTATTCCACAGGCAGGGGAAAGGAAAGACAGAGGCATGGAGAAGGAGAGGGATGAAAAGAAAAAGAAAACGCACAGGCCTTCCCTCGGAAGGGTATTCATAGAGTCTGGCTGCTTCAGGTTCATCTCTCATTACTCCTGGGTTCTCTCAAGCTTAGCAGAAATGGATTACGTGACACAAAGAAAGGAATAATCATCCCATTCTCCTCCTCCTTCTCTGATAAACACACACGCGGACACTTCCACACTTTCATACATGCACTCATAAACATACGCACACTCCCCTTCCAGTTTGTTGTTTTGCCATACACACTGACATACGCGCACTGAGGGAGCTTTGTGTGGCTGTGAGTCGCTGAGTGTGGCGCTCGTTCACTGACTGCATGCCAAGGGACTCGTCAATTATCTCCCCAAACGCACCCAGTCCTCAGGGGGAAAAGGCAGTGAGGGAAACGTCCCTGTTTTTGAGGGAACCTGGAGTTTGCAACATTCAGTTGACTGACAATACATTCACGCTCTAATTCTAGGCTAGCAAATGTAATGTTTTTCTCTGTCTCGCCCTCTCTCTCTCTCTCTCTCTCGCTATCTCCTTTTCTTTTTTCCTTTGTCTCACTCTCTTCTGCTCTCCTTGTTCTTCTTATCATTCCAACTTTGAGAAGTTGGAGCTCCTAAAGGCTTTAGTCAGTGTGTGTTCTGGGTGGTTTTGAGTGGATTTTGAGTGTCTGTTTATGATTGCTTGCTTGCATGTGTGTGTGTGTGTGTGTGTTTGCATTAAAGAGTGTATGCTTGCAGTTTGATCTTTTTTATCTAATGTAGGCAAGGTAGGTACTCCCTAAAGATTTTTTTTCCCTAAGCAAATTTAAGAAATGTCTGGGAAAAAAACAAACAAACAAACAAACAAAAGAAAAAAAATGTTATTATATGTTATCATATTCATAATTAATTGTGCAATGATTAGCATTTTCTTCTTTCAAGCATGAAACATAGAAAAACCTTAGCCCTTTGTATTAATATAAACAATCACATCTAGCCTTTCATGATTTCAGAGTTTTCACTGAGTGTACTGTCATACAGAAATATTTTGATTACTTTTTGACTGACTATATTCAACATTTTTGTAACAGATGGCACTCATGTCTTTACATTTTTTAAGCCTCGAGTCTAACATATAATTGCTATGTGTTCTGGCAGTCAGTAAGCAGATTGTCTCAGTGGGAATGGCTTTTAAAAAAAAAAAGTTGCCCATGTCCGTGTTTGTCTTGCTAGTGTGACTCACTATATCTGTGAATGCTGGGCTGTGAGGCTACTTCTACCTGGTTAAATTAAAGAGAATATGAATAATAGATGGAGAGAATGACACTTCCGTCGCCAGGGGTAATGAAAGACCGACTCCTAGCTCTCTCTTGTCATTCCTCTGACTCACCGAGAGCGCTAATAAAGATGACACTTGACAGCTAACGAGACCCATCATGGGTGAGGACATGCCCACGTACACATAGAAAGACAGAGAGTGAGGCACTGAAAGAAAGCGTTAGAAAACAAATGGACGGCGAGAGACGACAGGGCATGACCTTGAACTGGCCAAAACACCTTGGTGTACTGTCAGGGACCAACTTGAGGTTTAGCCTTTTCTTTGAACTGTTTTAGAGAGTCAGCATCTGATCATCACTCAGGGACCTGACCTACAGAGGCAGGCAGAGAGACAGGCACACAACAGAAAGAAAGAGACAGAGAGAGATAGAAGGATTTTTTTTACATTATATATATATATATATATATATATATATATATATATATATAGAAACAGAGCGAGAGACAGAGACAGAGAGAGAATTTAATGGAAAACATGGCAGAGAAAAAGACAGCAAATGAGATTTTATGTCTGTCCATAAAGGCCCAGGGGTGTGTTGGGAGAGGAAAGGTTGGGAGCTTCACCTCCAGCATCCACCGCACATTGCCCAAGGAGTGGGTGTGCCATTGTTTACTGTCCGCGGTGTGGGTAAACAATAAACAATGAAAAGACTGAGGGGTTGCCAGCTCCTCACCCTAATGTTGCCAAGTTGGGACCTCAAACACACCCCCGTGGTCCTCACAGGCCCTACTCCCCACCCACTCCCTCGATCCCCTTTTCTACCTCTGTTACCTCCCCCATTCAGATTCATCCACAGCCCCAGAAGCCCCAGAAACCCCAGAGGGGCGGTCGCCCAGCCTGCCCACGCTGCCCTCCAAGAAACCACGAGAGGGTGTGGTTCCGCCTGGAACAGGGAAGCCATTTATTTTGGGCGCATCTCTGCTGACTGACTCATCTGTTGACTGGAAAGTTGGCTGCATGCTCCACGGGCTCAGGCTCCACCAACCCTGTGGGCTATCAGTCCTTGACCTGCCCTCCCTCCTTTTGGGCCCCCTGCATCTCGGCTCACCACAAGTTCAAATGCACCAATAGTGACCCACTCCTATCCTCCCACCCACTCTAACCAGCCCTCATCCCCACTCTATTTTTGTCTTTATGCTGGCTCTGCTACCTAGTCTCCTTCTAGTGGTCTCAAATTGAAGAACTGTCATTGTTTTACGTCTTCAGCTGATCTTCAGTTGGTTTTTTTTTTGTGTTTTTTTTCTGAATTCACATTCTGAGTTAGTCATACAAAAATACATAATCATACAAAAGTATTGCATATCTAGTTTTGGGACCTTCTTTTTCTGGGATAAAACAAGAGATAACCAGGGACAGTGAGGCTTCAGTGATACAGAAGCATAATCTGTCTGATGCAATGTTATAGAGGATGAAAAAAGGCTATCTGCAGTGGAAAACACCTTAACACCTACCGATGTTATGCTCTTCATTATTTTATATTTCACTTTAGGTATATAGGCTGTGGAACTGTAAGACTAACAGACAAATTCTGCAGATTTTCATATCTGCGCCCAAGATTTTTTCATTTTCTACCTGGCACCTAAAGCAAAGTCTTTTTTTAATGATCTGTACCATATGCACTCATTCTAATGTTTCCACAGAATGAGAACTTATCTGTGGATCTGTCATTTCATTTTAAATATTAGTAATATTATGTGACGCAATTGTAGTGATTGTCATAATGTATCACTACTATTCCTACAGACGTGCCTGCAACTTGAGTATCAAAGTATGCTGAATTAATGCAGCACACCTTTTTTTTTTTTTTACCTGCTTTTTATTATGTAGTGGTCAAAGGAAGCTGTGATGTAAGGTGCTTTTTATCTTCTCTGTTTCTCCCCAGGGTTCCTATATTGCTTTTGAGATATCTGTGGGTTCCATGCTATGGCGTGGCGTGCTGACATTCCCTCCACACCCACACTGGCAGCCAATGTGCCAATTAGTGGCCTTCTCCGCAGGGGTGTATGGGAGGTGGAGAACATAGAACAACGAGAGACAGAGGAGAAAGAGCAAAAGAGAGAGTGTGTATTTCAGCGTCTCTAGATGTGTGTGTGTGTCTGTGTGAGTGTGTAACAAGGCCTCAGACCTCAGACATTCCTTTCGCTATGACCTAGGGTACAATTAAAGGGATGTCCCTCCCCTGCCTCCCCTCCTTGGTGGACCACATCAACGGAAGTCCTGGCCCAGCTGGAGGCTCTAATGATGGGAGGGAGGCCAGGTCGCGACCCTGGTGTGCCACCTCAGCACCACACCCTTCCTGTTTAGGTCCAGACAGGGTCCACACCAGGAAAAGAGGAGAGGACAGAGGAAAGGGGAGACAGGGAATGGGAAGGAGTTTTGCATTTCTAAAGATTTGAAAAGTTAGTTCAGAGAGGCTGGAACAAACTAACACTAGTAGTTTTCCTCATGGTGACAAACTCTGATTTGTACTTTAGCGAGGTTGCTGTACAAGCTGAGATGACTATATGTTTCTTAAATAACTTACTGCTTCCACTCTTTCCGCTGTTTCTTCCATTAAAACATCCTAACTTTGGACTGACGTGAAAGGCACATACTGTATGGGCTTCACAGAATGCGTGAGTATCTGGGTGTTTGTTAGTATGCACAGAGTTGCATTAAGAGTAACATGGGACTGTGGTCCTCATCCCTGCTATCATCAGACACCCAAACTGATGGAAAGGCTTGGATAATGATATGTCTGTCTGTCTGTCTGTCATGCCTCTGGATTTGCTTGCTCCACTTGTGAGTGAGGAACAGCATGGGACATGAGGGGGTGGTAAAATGTGTGTGTGTCTATGTGTGCGTGCGTGTGTAAGCGTGTGTGCTGTATCAGGCTTTGAATGCGGATGCTATACGACCAGGTTGGTCATGCGTGTGTGTGTGTGTGTGTGTGTGTGCGTGTGTGTGTGTGAGAGAGAGAGAGAGAGTGTGTGTGACAGGGGTCCCCACAGATTATAGCTGTTGATGAGTGTCTCCTCTCAGCTTGGAAACCCTGTAATTGTCACCTTGCTCAAGTAGGGGAGATGGGAGAAATACACATTGAATAACAACACTGAAAACCAGCAATCAGAAAAGGGAAAGTTAGAGAGGTATATAACACGATGAAGAACAAGCAGACAAAAAAAGAGCAGGTCTGATCAATTACATGACATGTCAGTGACCAAATAAAACAAATGCTGTGCTGGTGTGATTTTGCAGTGTTTGCAACACTACATGCAATTTGTGTGGGGTGCATTCAACCAAGTTTCTGTTCATACCTGTTTGTGTGTGTGCGTGTGTGTGAGAGTGTGTATGTGTGATCTTTTAAACTACCAAAGTGTAGTATCGTTTCATAAATATTATGCAAAGTAGCAAAGATTAAAGTCTGATGTCTCCACATTGTCTTGCAACTTTAGAAAAGAAGAACAAAAAGGAAGTTTGGTTTCGTCTTGTGTGATAAAAAAAATATGTGCTTATGATTATACCTCAGTAAATAGTTATATCTCAATACTCAGATTTTAGTCCACAGTTTGATACATGTTGTTACATGTCACTTGTCCTTTTAAATAATATTCATTAAAACGAAAATACTTTCATCCATCTATTTTCTGCATCTATTTAGGGCTGTACAGGGTGCATAGTGGGAAATATCTTGGACATGTTAGTAATCCATAATGAAACTTTCTACTGTACATAGAAAGGCACAGTCAACCATATTGAAATATTAGAATAATTATGGTATAACTGATTAAACTTTACTAACAATGCCAGTCTGTGTTCTTTAATGTCTTGCTCTGTTGAAACTCTAAAGACATTGTAAAAATACAAATTTCCATTGTGCTGCTACTCTTTCTCTCATTAACTTCTATTAATTTATTTATCCTTCACAATGACCTGACACCATCCCCAGAACCCCAGTCTTTGCCAAAACCAAAGTGACACTGGCTCCGCTGGCGAGGTTGGGAGGCCATGAGGTCATACCAACGATGGCACTAGCTGTCGACCGGTGAGATGTTGGGCCCGTAGGCGGTGGGGTGCTAGGTGCCTGCAAGGGGTGAGTGAAGGAAGTGTGCCGCAGGAAGTGAGACATTCATTAGGAAAGCCAAGCTGACGCTGTCACCCTCACCCTTGCCTGCTTCTAAGGAGTCTGCTCAGACACACGGCAGCCTCAGCTGCTACCAGACTGTGGTTGTGCTCTGCAGTGACATGCCTTTGACATTCAAGTCACAGTTTGTGTGTGCATAAATACAGTCTATGTGTGCAATTGAATGTTAAACTGGTGTTTTATGCTGTGAAACACTGTCATGCAAATGATGCTTCATTCACAGAGTCTGATGATAGAGAGAAAATAAAGATACAGAAAAAGAGAGACGCACACCCAATGAGTCTATTATAAACTGGAAGTTCAAGTTCATGGTTCATATGCTGAGGTCTTATTTGAGGCAGTTCTGATGACAAATGAGACAACCATGTTCCCTCAGTCATCTTGCACGCCTGTGAAAGCAGAGCCATTTTATTGGGTCGCTAATGCGATGAGAGAGGCCAGGAGTCAATTACTGTGTACTTATTCCCCCTCTGCCTGAACACAGAGTTGTTAACGCTTCCTAATAATGAGTTACAGCGAACAAGAGTGTAACACTAGATCCCTTTGACTCGGAAAAAGGAAAACATTTTCCATTCTAGTTGTGTCTTTGTACCCAACCCTATCACAGTTGACTGATAAAAAACATGAACAAAGAAGTCAGGGACACGGGGAATGTATACCTTGAAATGGTACAGATTTTCTGGCTTTTTGCTGATGATACCAGTGTCAGACATAACAAATCCTAATAAATCATCATTCTGAGTCTTTTTTAAGAGTATTGTATTTACTTCAGTAGTACACTGAGTCCAATAGAAAGCCCAGCCTATGAAGTGCTAGAAAACCAAAAAAAGACCTGACAAACACTTGAGTTGTCTTCATTGTCTTTATCTAGGACTGTAACTTCAGCCAGCTCATGCTAGAAAACCCCTAATGAGCCTCTTTATCTGCATCTGTATACTCACTTAGAACTAACAACTGACAACAGGTGATTCATGGATTTTACTTATTTTATATGCTTTCCTTGCTGTGCGAAACAGAGAGTGTTGGGGTGCTTGAAGAAGTAATAACCTTGTTGATGGAGTAGGATTTAGGATTTACATAAAGGTAAGAACCCAGTAATAGTCAAACTGAACTAATAAATACTGGAAATGATAGAGTAATTTTTAAATACTTTTCTTTCCTAATGAGAATGTTTTATTTTTTACTAAAATGATCACTTCACTATGGTTTCGTGATGAACTAAAGATAAACAATATTATATTAATATTTCCATTTTCTGTTATCCTGATCTTTAAAATTAGCAGGTTTCAACCAGACTTGCTTTTACTGGGCATTAGGCTATCCGGTTCCAGTTTCACAAGGCTATTTATCATAAAACCAAAAATTACCAATACCATCTCAAGAGCTTATATTTACACAAGATGTGTTCTATTAGGAAAAGCAAGGCAGACGGTGCTTGCCCAGTGAAATCTAAAAACAGATTAAAACCCAACAGCGTGAAAGAAATCTATCTCTTAACACCTCAAACAGCATTCAGTCTTGTAAAGTATCTTCCACTGCCTGTTTGCAATACATTACTCTGTGATTCATTATGTTAATAGATGTGTTTTTTTCTTAATAATCGCTTTGGCCAACATGTGTGATGTTGAGGAGTTCGACTGAAGTGTGAAGAAACTTGTAGTGACAGCAGACACATTCACCACTAAACTATAAATTACAAAAGTATAACACAAGAACAAAAATTTCTTCTATTGCAACAAAATTCATGTACGTTTTCTCCACATTTCTCAAAACAATGTCTAGTCTTTCTCTTGAAAGCTATTTAAAGGTAGTAAACCTTTAAGTCTCTCAACTTGTTGCTAATTAAAGCGCTGATAAATTAAAGTGGCAATTCCTGCCTTAAACCAGGTACTTTGCTATCACTTTCAAAAGCTTTGGGGATGCTCTCTTCACACTTTTTGAACCGTTAAGTATGTTTAATTATTCTGGATATCAATGTCTGCTTTTACCCTTTATAAATGCTGTGACTTTCTTTTTAGCAGTGATAACATTTGTTTTTTACTTAATGTTCATCAATACTGTACCTTGCCTCGTAGAATACACAGCGGAAATTAGATAATGAATTCCACTGCATTACATTTTAATTCCCTCCAAATGAGGTTGATCTTTTCTAAATCAGGTTATGAGAACCCCTGGCTTTGTTCATTTGTTTTAATTAACCAGAAGAGGAAAGGTGAGAGGAAAAAACATTGGTACATTGTTAGTGCAATGAAGGATTAATTCCAAAGTAGTGCATACAATAATCTGTAATGTAGGGGGAAAATATCAATATTTTAAAAAATATATATAAAGTGTGGTTATTTTACTTACTTAAAAATAAAAAACCATTACAAGCACTTTAATTCCTATTCATTTAACATTAGCAGTTATGTGGATGCAGATAATTATTGTGAGTTATTGCTGATGCAGATACTTGATAGGTTTAATTTAGAAGCTCAGTTTTAAAGAATAGAAAAGACTCGACCTTGGGCCTCAACAACAAAAAAATATTTATTCAGTGATGTAATCTTCCCCTTAGGGTACTGGTTAAATCTCAGACCATGGTGCCCCAGTGTCAAGGCACAAGCTTTGTCAGCAACATCGGCTGTGTTCTATTTTATACTGAAACACCTCAGAGCCATGTGTAACTGCACTGGTCCTGTATATAGAT